>JAAAKO020003405.1:0-21234 GCA_010015015.2 Bolitophila cinerea | reverse complement strand
TTTCTCGGTGAACACTATTATTTTAAGGTGCACATTATTTTATTTTAGGAGCACATTCATTTTATTTTAGGTGCACAATATTTTTTTTTTGGAGCACATATTTTTTTTTTGGAGAGCGATTTATTTTATGCCTTTAAAAAAATGCTTTATGTTGCAGGCATCATAGGAAAAAAGCTATATCATTTAAAAAAAAATTTTTGATCTATATATAGCGCCGAAAGATATCCTGATATGCTTTAGTCAACAATTTATCATCAATGCTAGAAACGGCCATCAAACATCTATGCCCAATAATCATCTAAACAAAAAGATAACGTGAATTTTAAGGAAATCTTGACTCGGGCATCATACACATTTGTTATTATTTAACCAAAAATTTCAACGGATTTCCATTGTGGTGGGAGATATTAAAGTGCATTCGTTTAAATTTAGCAGGGAGTGATATTTTAAAATGTTTAAATGGCGTTGTCATTGTTAACCAACAAAATGATAAATAATACGTGTCTACATTTTAACAATGATCGTCTACCGATATAATAATACTCTACTTTACATACAAATATGTATATTTATTTATATATATATTTAATCTATAAAATAGATATAGATATATAGTGATAGATGCGTATATGTATATTTACTGATATATTATATATATATATATGTATTGGTTTTTTAAAATGATTCTAGATTAAACGTTTAATTACATTAATCTTTTGCAGACGAGGATATAAATAAAACTTCTTAATAGCTTTTAAAACAGTGTAATTTCTGCTGTTGAATTGTGCTGACTGTGACTGGAATTAAAAACTGAACAATATGGGCTTGGAATTGCAAGTGGAACGGATATCCATAATGGAGAAAATTGAAACTTACTTGAATACCATAAATCATATGATAATTGCTACTGTCTCTATCTACTTGACTTTTCTGTGTTACGGAATGGGAAACAGAACGAGAACATGGCATGTTTGGCTTTGTACTATTGGGGTATGTTATTATATAATAACTATATATATATTTATATATTTATGTTAAAATTTTAACTATATTTCAGTATCAAACACTTATGACCGAATCCATTATGTCGTTGTATTTTTCAAATTCCTGGTCACGATTACACTCGAAAAGAACAAAGAACAATATCCATTGGATTTTGCAAGTCATAGGAACTGCTCTGGCCATCGCTGGAACAGTATTGGAGTATGGAAATCACAGGCGACACTTTAACCATATCCATGGTATGACAGGTTAGTAAAAATATCTTGAATTCAACGCAAACATGTTTTCTTTAATTTTCTAATATGTTCTAATAATATAAGGTATCGTATCCTTGGGATTTTTGTTGTTTGGAATTGTGAATGGAGTTTCAGCTCTTTGGGCACATGAATTGCGTTCATTTGTTAAACCGGTCTACAGCAAACTATTTCATAATCTTATTGGAACAACCGCATTTGTTGTTGGTAAGTATTTTATATAAATTATAATATTTTTTTATTATTATTATCATATTGTGTTTTTAGGTATGGTAAGCTTGTATTACGGATATGCATATAGTACAATTACTCGAGTCGCAACACCTGAGGTAGTGACTGGACTGGAAGTAGTTACCTTTTTAACTATCATTTTGTCTTTGGTTGGAGCAGGAAGATCTTGTTACGGACAAGTAAAAGGTGTATTTAGAAAGTGATTTTTAAGATAATATGTAAACTATGTATTTGTAAAATATAATGTTTGTGCTCATTCCATTCAAAGCTCAGTTTTTTTAATCATAATGATTTTTTTACAAAACGGCAAAATCTTAATGAAAAGAATGCGATATTGTAAATTTTTTTTAAACATAATATTTATGAGTACATTAGACAACCTCATTCCAATTATAATGTCGGCAATGTAGTTTTAGTTTGACAGTTTTGAGTTTTCTTATTTTGTCAATTTCTCATTCGTCAACATCACATATTTTTGTACGACTATTTTTATTATAAATTTCCAACTATTCCAACTAATAGAAAATAATTATTTTTTAGTACATAAAATATTTATTAATAGTATAATTGCAATGTCGTCTCCTGTAGACGATTTTGAAGATGTAAATTCGAGGTAAATATATTTGTATATTTTATTTAAGTGCAATGTTATTTTTTATTGAAATTATTATATCTATGTTCCAGGTCAACGTGGAATTTACAGAATTTACCATCTGAAAACGGTTCTTATTATCGAAAAAGTGCATTTCTACCGTACAAGTCGAATAACACGGTTTTGACGAATTTACAGCGTGGAAATACCGAAGCAAATCTTGAATCTACAACAAGAGTTCTTAGTTTTCACGAGCGTTGCGGCCAGGGAGAAATAACAGAAGATCAAGCTAAAGAAGAAGCGTATTTCGATGATACCGATGAGAATGGACTAACGCCACTTCACTGGTCCTGTTTTTACGGTCAACTTTCATCTGCTAGCATTTTAATCCGACTCGGTGCAAACGTGAACAGACTTGCTCCAGATATGGTGTCACCTCTTTTGCTGGCTGCTACTGGAGGCCACCATGAAGTCGTTCGTTTACTGCTGCAGAGTGGCGCTGATGTCCATCACATGGATATTGTAAAACATTAAATAATTTTAATACTACTCAGTTTATATAATCGCTGCATGCAATTTCAGGTTGGAAACACAGCTTTAATGTACGCTGCGTCCGGAAATCATCCACATACCTGTAATGAGTTGCTCTCTCGAAACGTTAAAATAGGTGAATCGAATGAGAACGGAGACACTGCTTATAGTTTAGCACTCGAGAACAATGCCGCTTTAGCAAAGGCAGTTATAGAGAACTACTTAGTATCCCTACTAACACGATGACCAGAATGGACGGATGCAGCTTACTGTATTGATGAATATTATAATATTATTCATATGTAGGCACGTTTTGCCATACGGACTAAGATTTCTAATGTGCATTCTCTTTTTGAGTGTATACACTTGAATGTAGAAACTCATATTATACATATTTAGAAACATTGTTTGTTTATTGATAAGAATTACGTGTTTGAGATCAGTTATTGAGATTTGTCATACAGGCTTGCAGACAGAACTTCGATTATCTATGACGCCAATTTTCTTTTACAGGTCGTTATGATAACAGCATATTATATAATAGACATTCTCGCACGCAAAAAATGCTATATGTTTATGCATTATACAATGTTATAAATTTGTATATATAATGTTTTTTTTATATAATAAAAAAATGATAATGTGTCTAAAACATACAAAAATTCTTTTTGGATTCCATACATTTTGTATTAATAAATAAAAACTGTTCGTTAGAATTTATTGAATGTTTAATTATGTATTTAAACTGCCAACGTTTAATCCCCATTTGAGTCATATGCACTAGCAGGAAAAAGGTTATCAATAAGAAATATTACATAAACCATGTATTCCTTTTTTATATATTTATTTATTTGTTCATATGGTTCTATCAATATCTTCAAATGCCAGTAATCGGTCCAAATTCCGGCTCTGATGATCCTAACATATTGATATTTTGTCTATTGGAATTTATTTAGTAAAAAAATGTTTGCTTTAAAATGAAAGTAAATTCCAAGAAACATTCAAGCTGTATCAGGATAATGGAAATAGGAATTATTCAACCAGCGGTGTAATAACAGCTGAAGAATGCCCTATTTGGCAAAATATTTAGGCCGAGCTGTTTTCCAGGTTTGTTGGCTTAATAAGGAAGTTGAACTTATTCAGTTTTTGGGTTTTGAAAAACAAAATTTTAAAACCAGAATTTTGAAAAACCGAATTTAAAATCGTGATGATTTTTAATAAAATAATTTATAATGGACGCATATATCAATAACAATTTTATTTATTTATAGTTTTTGTTCAATTATTTTGAATTTATTTATTTGGTCAATTTTTTTTTTTCATGGTCAGTTTTATTTTATGTTCGGTTTTTTTTCCTGGCTGGTTAAAAGAACTGTCTGATTTTATGTTCAGATAATTTTTCCTAGCTTTTATATCTAAACAATTTCTAAACTCAATATAATTTCTATAGGACACCATTTGTCCTTTTGATATTACTAAAAAAAAAATAATAATAATTTGCAATAGATCAAAAACCTACATTTTTGTATTATCTTTAAAACAAATTTAAAATTTCGGAAAAGACGATTTAATACAATTTAAATTAAAAAAATATGGGCCTTTTTTAAATTTATAAAAGTTTTTCTATAGCTTCAAACTTTCCAAAAAGCCTTAAATTTGTATAAGATTTTTCACCGATAACAAAACATGTACGTATATATCTTCAATTACGTTTATAATAACATTAAACAGAGATAACATTGATCATTTGATATAGATTCTATTTTATTGCTGTCAGGTAAACCACTCAACTATCTTACTCGGCAAATTAGTCTTGAGTTGGATTCGATTGGTGATGGTGTTGGCGAAGTGATCTCAAGCTCGAAAATAATAAATATAACATTGAAAATGGGTGCCAAAAGTGAAATTTCTTTGTTGGAGAAATTGGAAGTCTATCTTAATACACTGAATCATATGTTTATTGCAACAGTTGCGATATATATGACTTATGTTTGTTATTCGTTGGGCAGCACACCTATCAGTCTACACATTTGGTTATGTACAATTGGAGTAAGTTAATAAATTGTATTATTTTTTAACAAGTAAACCATATTGTAAATATTGTACATAGTACCAACTACTGATGACCGAAGCGATTCTTTCATTGTATTATGCTAACTCATGGTCTCGAATCCACTGTAAGCGAACTAAGACAAATATGCACTGGATTCTGCAGCTGATTGGATCCAGTATGGCCATTGCCGGAATGATAATCGAAGTTATCAACAAATTGAATGCGAACCGGTCCCATTTTGCAACGACTCATGCTTTACTTGGTACATGCAATAACAATATTCTTAATTTTATTGTAAGATAATATATTTTTTATATATATCATTCGACTTTATAAAGGACTCGTATCGGGTGTGTTCACGGCAATTTCGATGCTAAACGGAATTTCGGCTATCTGGGCTGCTGAGCTTCGTAATATTGTTAAGCCAGTTTATAGCAAGATTTTCCACAATCTCTTTGGTACCACTGCTTTTATCCTGGGTAAGTTATACACGAATACCATCCTTTAAAAAGTACAAGATAAATAACGATTGCATTTCCCTGTTTTCTGTAGGAATGGCAGCTTTAATCTACGGGTACGACAAATCAACCATGAGAAATGTGTCCTCTGGTGAAGTGCTTATTGGTATGAAAGTGTTTGTTGCTATCACAATTGTGCTCTCACTTGTTGGCGCTCTACGTGCATGCTTTGGGCTTCTTCGAGGATTGGCTTCAAGATAATTTAACACTAAATACCATAGACTTTAATATATTATATAGTATATAGTATTATTGCTCTTAGCTAAATACCGTGGACATCTTTACATATAATAAGGAGTACACTATTCTTTATCAAATTCGCGGGCTACCATCTGTTATTGTGTATTTTTTTCAAATAAAAATGTTGTAAAACATACAAAGATTTTTCATTATGTAGCAAATATAAAGTTGTTATGATCATGATCATTGACTGAGACTGCAAATTATGTACAAAGTTGGAAATTGCGATCGTATTCTAGTTAAAACACTGGCAAACTCTGTGTTGGATAATTTTTATATTTTGGATTTTGGAGGCTACATATTCGGATTTATAACGCATATATACATTATACGATCGATTCATAATATTTATATTACGAAAACGTTAAATAAAGTTCATTTTCATTCAAAAACTCTTTATATTTTTTTGTCAAACGGTGCAATTTAAAAATACTATGTATGTAAATAACATTTAAATACTCAATATGTCGTAAAACAGTTTAGATAATTTCACCATTTAAAGGAAGAGAGGGATCGAATTGAAAAAAAAAAACATTTTATTCGGGAAAGTGGTTCAACAACTGTAAAATTGTCAGATAAGATGAGATAAATTGTCAAATTGCTTCGACTAACAAATCATAATAAAGTTAAATCATAATAAAAAAAAGAACTTAAGTTAATAGAAAACACTCAAAAAGTTGAAATAGTTAGAAAAATTTATAAATTCACTCTCGCTAAAGTATAGCATCTATACATTCTTTGAACTGAGCACATATTTTGATAACCAGTTTGTAAATACCAGTCTACGGATTCAAAAATTTCGGAGGTTAAATCAACATCTTAAAAAAACTATATATTTAAAAAAATCCAAAAAATATTTAATAAAAATTCTGTTTTTACAGAAATTGTAATGTACTCCAAAAGTCCAACCAGAGCGATGTATGAAAAATATTGTAAGATGAAGTACACTAATGGTTTCCTCGTGTCTCTATACGCCTGTTAGATAGAGATTTATGCTATTAATGACTAGTTAAAAGCGGCCCCTCATGATGCTTCAGTTGCTTTTTTGATTCACAACTAAGTTTGTTCTTATAACTTCTGGAAATTATTTTTAGAAGATATATATATATATACATATATATTCAACGATAACAAAATTGATTTCTTTATTATCTTTGCAAAATGGTGGTATAATATTGATAACTCAATCGATAGGATCATATCTAGGATCATATCTACCTTTTGTCATATGGATGTAGCCTCTTATTCGGCGCTCAGTCTTGGGCGTATTATTCAAATCTCAAGGATTCCAAAAGTCACTCATTTCGTGAGATTCGAATTAGGATCAACCAACGTTTAAATCAGGTCAAAACACAAAACTATTTTAACGCGTAGAATCTATCCCCCAAATGACATAAGTTTGGATGTAATAAAATATTATCAAAAAATACAAACATAAAATATTACATAAATTTAAAATTTATTTAAAAATTAAAATTATTACATTATTGTGTGTTATTATTGTTATCGACTACACTTTTATAATTACCATTATTTGTTATATTAAATTTATTTATCGCTCGTTAAAATTATTTTAGATTTGTTAAAATAAATTAAAACATACATTTTTTTGCTTATTTTTAATTATGTATGGCTGATGTTTTAAGTTCAATTTTTGGGTACTAAATATAAATAATATTATACTTTTAATACTTTCTTGTAATTTGTTTGATAAAAAACTTTCTTTCTCTTCACATCAACTAAAATTATTCTAACTTAATGCAATTGAAAATAAAATAAAAATGTATATAATACAGAAAATACACATGGAATTATTAAATTTAACAAAAAACACAAATGCGTATTTTTTGTAATGCTGCTTATAAAACAAACTAAAAATATATCCATATATTAAATGCATAGAAGAATATAATAGCTAATGTTTTCTTAAAACGCACATATTCGAGAGATTCCATTAAATTACTAGAGTTTACCTAAATACAGATAGAATTTAATTATATTGAACACTAAATATTTAAAACATGTGATTGGCAGTGATCATTCAAAAAGAAATTAAAAATAAATCTAATTAATATACCTACTAAGTAATGAATGTAATTTTAAAACATTTGTGTGCAAATAACTTAAGTTTTTGTTAATCGAAATTAAAATATCCTTTTGATTTTACAATTTACAATAAAATACAATTACTATATAGCTAGATCTTAGACGCGCTCTCCTGAATTTTGATAGCGGCATTCAAGGCAGCAATTTATTTTAAAATATTCGAATTTGCACAAGTGCTCATCTCTGACCAAGTGGCAATTCGGTAAACTGTCTTTACAATCTGAAATAATAGTTATACGTTATTTAATGTTTTTAACATAATTTTGATATTTTGTATATTATAAAGGTATACCTGGAGTTATATCATTTTGAACTATGTCTACCCTTGGATTGGTAGTGATTTCCGTTGTTGAATCACAACTGTGCGAATTACATGATTGCGAGATAGGCATTCGTTCGACGTATTTACAATCGGATGATTCTCGGATTTCGCCATCGATGGGCTCGAAGCATTTTATCGTGCGTCGTTGGGTTCCATTGTTGCAATGTTTAGAGCACTGAAAAAAATAAAAATAAATAAATAAAATATTAAAAACAAAATTTAAAGCAAACTCTTGCCTCAGTCCAGTCCGAATAGTGCCACCTTGGTCTGCAGTCTAGAACATCTTTCATACTGCACGACTGCAAGATTTCTGGTTTGTCATGTAGGTTACACTCGCTTCCGTCAACCATAACATCCCTTCGAATGCAATACACAGACCTAGTTTGTGTTAAATTAAAACAGTCACCAGAGCATTGGCTCCATGGTCCCACAAACCAATCTCCGACATTGCAATTGTCATCTATTGTGCATTCTCGTGTTGTGTCAGGCGTGGACATTGAATCGCATCTTTCACTGTGTGGAGCAGATCTATCACAAAATATTGACCGATACTGGATGCCATTGCCGCATTCAGTGGAACACTATATATAGTATTTAGATACATTTAATTTTTTTTTTTTTCTTTAAATAAATTTATACTTTTACCTGTTCATTCCAATCTGACGATAACCACACACCACTCTTTTTCGCCTCGTATTGTGGCAGTCGTTTACTGACCGAACTGTTACCGCCAATCCCTGATAGTCTAGCGTTATTTAAATATCCTCGATGCTTTTTGTAGTAATCTTTAATTGATTGTTTCGGACAATCGCAGGTTTGTTTCACCGTGGGTCGCTCTTCTAAGCACGCACCAACAGGCACTTGAATCACAACTCCGGTTGCCAGTTCCTGGACACACTCTAACTCTCGTCTCCGAGTACCTTCATCCTGGCGACACGTACAATTACCCCAATCCCCGATTCTATAGTAAGCTGGACATGGCTGCATATTGCATCGCATGAGATTTTCATTTAATATTGGTTTGGACAGGTGAGCACATCTCTTTGGTACAAAATAACGCGTAGGACTTTCTCGAACGCAACGAATGATAGGAGACTGAGATCCTCCTCCACAAGACTTACTACATGCACTGAAACCGACAACTTTCCAGAGAAATTTTCGCTTTCGTTTCTCGATACTTCGAATGGTACTGCTAGTTGCGTTTGTCGTTGAAGTTGGAGACACCGCCGGTGCTGATGGTACATAAGGACCGGATTTCAAAGTATTGCGTGACACTGATGCAGTGACTGCTTGCGATGTTGAAGATTCTGTTTCTGCAGAAGTTGTATCAATCTCTTCCGAACTACTGCCACTTCCAGACGGTGAGTTGATTGGTAGCAAATATTCGTACTTGATACCGGGGTTCTTTTCTTGTGTGAGAACCTGAAAGAACTTTCAATATAAAATATCTTGACGGATTGGAAATACTAAGCGGTTCGTATTGATTTACCATTAAATGAATGGGCTCATCTATGGGTCCAGTACATGTTATCCACTCTGTTACACCGTCGACTTTACGGTGCACTGGAAGTGATCCATTATTATTGTTTGTCAGACCATCAATTCGTCGATAGTCGAAAATGGCACCGGCAGCCTCGTAGACGCCACTCATGGACACCGAATAATCACCGTTTATGATGTATTTCTGGTCTGCATATTTTAGTACTGCAATAAAAAATGTATTATAAATATATATATATATATATATATATATGGTACTAAAACTCAGAAACGTCCTGAATTTTATCGCTTTGCCGCGGTGTCCCGGGACAAATATGGTTTCAGAAAGTTTGTTATACATAAATTCGTTAAAATACGAAAGCAAATGTAAACTTCGTATTTAACGAGTCATATATTTATACACCTAGCAGAGTGCTGAAAATATTTTTTAACATTTTCCTTATCTTTGGTAATTGATATGTTTAAAATGTCCGTCAAAAATTAAAGCAGAAAGTTCAAAAACAACATTTTTGAACTGATAACCAAATATTTAAAAAAAAAACTACTAAACCGTTAATAACTATGATTTTTTGTGGTTGTTATATATGGGCCTATAATAGTCTTAGTCCTACATTTTTATTTTTTTTGTTCACTACCCTAGAACTGAATTTCTTCATTTTTCAACGAACCCGATTTTTTTCTTCTATACAACCTGCTTAACGGACTTAAACATTGATATTATGACCCTTTCAAGTAAAGATGTTATGTTTTGATGCTGTTTGCAAATCTCCTGAACCTGATACATGCAATATTCTTGGCAATATATAAGACCCGGCTTTAATTTGTTAATTAAAATGATTGCTAACAGGCAATTATACCTAAATACAAATGATGGGTTAATAATTTGAAAAATATCAACAATTTAATTTAGTATTCGATTTGAATCATGCATTTCTAGCGGGACTGCTTCAAAATCCCGTGGACCAAAATCCTGTGTTTTAAAATCCCGCGTTTTAAAAAAATCCCGTGCTGTAAAATCCCGCGTTTCAAAATCCCGTTTAGTAAAAATCCCGTGAATCACGGGATTTATACATATACTTATACATATGCATTCATCATTTTTCAAGGATCCTTTTTAAAAAAAACCGCGGGATTTTGAAACGCGGGATTTCGAAACACGGGATTTTGAAACGCGGGATTTTGTGCACAAGATTATGTAGGTAATCTATTTCTAGCGCAAAATTGTTAAATACGAAGGTAAGATGCAATAGACGATTTCATAGAAAGACCACTTCGGTACAGCAAAAATAAGAGTCTTCCCTGCGTTTACTTTACTAGAACCACATTCATGAGCTCGAACCAAAAAAATGATTACGCAATTAGCAAGAGTAAATTCTGGTGTTTGTCTGGAACCACAATATAAAATCTGACGACAAAAAAAAACAAATTATTTAAAAAAAATAAAAACGAAAAACAGGAACAATACGTCCGTTCAGCGTGACGGAAGAAATTGAAAATACTTTTCGTGACTTTATGAATTTGGTGGTTGCTTGTGTTATATTTTTTTGTATAAAAAGTAAAGTGCATAAAAATTGTATTTGATTACGTAACCTACATTTTATTTAATAATTTAATATTTGTATGCACAACAACAAAACATGTCACATTATATTTTTTTGCAATCGGTAAAAATTCTGAAATTGTTTTAATTTTAGATAAGATAATTATTTTACATATTTTATCATTCGTGGAGGACTATGCCAGAACTGATTCATGTTTTACATTACTGTGATATAAGAGCTGAAGAGATTAGCAAAAATCTTGGACAATCATCAACATATTCCGATATGACTCGAATTTGAATTCTTCATATGTAAATAAGAAAACCAAACATGTGTGAAATTGTGGAGGAGATATTTGATCGCTTTCTTGCGGAATTCTTTCTCTGTTCTAAAATTTAATTAATTGAAGGAATCGTGTAAAAATTGCTTTATCCGATAAATGTATATAACTTATAAATTTAAAACCTTCAATAATATAATATACAGATCATAAAAGCCTACAAATATATTAAATGAAAGGGCATTCTGGTAGTGACAAAGGTTACTCTTCACTCCTATTGATATTATGCTATTATCATAGGTTATTTTAATTCATTTCGAAACGAAAAAATATTATATAAAAAGGAATAAAGAAATCTAAAGAAAGTGTTGATGAAATATTTTATGGGTTTATAATAGAAAAGGTATTAAGTGTTTTTATATAATGACCAGGGCAACCGAAAATATGAATTAAAAAAAAGTTTTAAGTGCTTAAAATATGCATTTAAAATAACAAAATATGCTCCAAAAGCAGGGAAATATGCACTTAAAATATGCATCGCAATTTAAAATAATTCAAAGATAGCGTTTGAAATATTTTTGTAGAATGTAAATATGTTTTTGTTTTACAATTTTACCTTATTATAAAAAAAATCACGCAATTAATCTGTATGCTCCCTTAAGGAGCGGTTTTAAAGTCATCGCCCCTTTTTTAATGTTTTTTTTTTGAGGATAAATCTGTTTAAGATAATGTAGTTTCTTAAACGGCAAACTATATATTAAAAACCCATCTTTTTAACCCATTGCCTAAGCTTCTATTAATTTCTATTCTATTGTATTTTAGTGTTTGATATTTCTTTCTTCCTTTTTGTGTTACTAATTTACTTGTTTGGGTCAGTTTTTTATGGTGGAAAAATCCTAAGAAGAGAAACAACAAAAAAAAAACTTTTTTAGAAAGTAAACTTGAGGTATTATCACAGGAACTAATTAACATTATGGCCAAATAGCTGGTAAAATGCACCATTTGAAGATATTTCTAAAATTCTAAGAAAAAATGGCAAAATGTTTCATTGAATATAAAATAAAATTAGGCTTACAATTACTAGAAAAGAATTTAATCTGCTACTTAATGTACAAAATATGCTTGAAAATGTAAAATATGCAAAAATATGCTCCTAAAAGGCCAAAATATGCATTTATGAGTAAAATATGCATGAATATGCACTAACAAGTATGGCAAGAACCAGCTTAACTCAAAACAAATTTGTATACAGTTTATATTTTAAAACGATGTCACAGAAAAAAACATGCATTTACATATTTTTGGTTGCCTGATAATGACCATTTTATAGCATATTTTAATATAGTAAAAACACATAAGAACTATAGATATTCCCTTTACTCCGTAAACTAACTAAACCCGAATATTTAGATTATAAGAACTTTTTTTTTAAATATATAAAAAAAAAACAAATTTATTGATAGAAATTATAATAAAAAAGTGTAAAAATTCAGAATACGGAATGTTTTAACCGAACCATTTAATTTGAAAATATTATTGAATTGGAAAACTATATATGCCAGGGAGAATGTATTGTTTATAATAAAACATTATTAGTACATATTAGTTAATATAAACACATCTTTACCGGACAAATTTAGTTATTTACTAAAAACTGTAGGAACGATTTATCTATTCCACGATTTTGAATATTTACCAAAAAAATACAATATTCCTAGAGAGACCGTTTTATAATATGTATTTTTGTTGAATAATTAAAATATTATATGTTAAATTACCGATTTATATATATATATATATTTTAAATTTTAATAATATGTTATTATTTGAATACCTGTAAAGACGGAAAAGATTTGCATATCAAATTTTAACACTTGCAAGTATGTTAAAAATAATTATTTTCTTTATTTTGCCTTTGTTAGATTGTAATTGAAGAAACAGCCACCAGTATGTAATAGCTCGACGAGCTATAAATCCTATCTTAATAAGATAAATACATTTAATGTAATCGATTTTATTATGTCAATAGAAGGAATAAGAAACGTTCGTTTATATTTGGTTAAATAAAAAAAGTATAAATTATACATAGAATTATTAAAATAACGAATATTGATATTTTTAAAAATTAACTGAATAAACATTAGGATATTCCATTTATAATGCATTACTGAGAATCCAAATTATAAATGAATGTTGCAAAAGATTTAATGGTACTACAATGCGGTTATCTATATCCCATTAACAGTTTATAGGAATGTCGGCACGGTCGAAATGTTTGATATCGGCCATGTGTGCATATGTAATCTTGCAATTAAAGCTCTCTCACACTCACACACACACACATACATTGATGCCTTTGTGGAAACTATTATTATGCTGCTGCTGCATAGAACATTGGAAATATTTCGGCATCACCGCGCACGAAACTTGAGAATTCGTTGAGAGAATAATCTCCCACTGTTAAGTGTGTTAAGCAATTAAGTGAGTGTGCATTGAAGATAAGTAATTGTTTCGTATTGTATGTGTAAAATATAATCTAAGTGGTGCGATCTGTAAATTATTTTTTTATTTGTTTATTTATTGACCATATAAATATGCATTTACGATGTTGTAATAATTCATGGTACAGAATATTATGTATGTAATTGGGTTTATGAGTTTATGTGTCATATAATAAAATCCTCTGCATTTTTGACGACTATATCCTAAGAAATATGTATAACTTTTTATATTTACCCAGAAAATTCATGCTGTTTTTCAATTCGGTTATTGAAATATTCGAGGCTCCGTTAGGAATTGTGGCGACGTGCACGTATCCGTTGGGCAGAGGATTTTTGGTGAACAAGCCGGAGATTGGTCTACAGATAAGGGCTCCACAATGCACAGCGCCATTGTTCATAAATGATCCGGTAATCACGCCGCTGCTATGGACCGCCTGAAAATTAATATTATTATGTAAGCTTAGGAATTGACGTGTTTTTTAAAATATTTATGAATATATTTTTGAATTTTTAGGTATTTTATTCTTTGATTTTGGAAATAATAGAATGTTTAATATCAGTTTTTATGTATTTGTAATATATCACTGAAAGATTTTTTTCAGAGATTTGATTAAATTGATAGTCTTAAAAAGTCTTTAATATTTTTAACCTTGCACTATTTTTATCCAACAATATCAATGATTAATTATTTATATAGTAAAAAAGATATAAAAAGTATTTTAAAATAACTTACCAATAAAACAAAAAGTACCCGTAAATTGGTCATGTTTTTGGAGAACTATTTATATAATTATTTTAAATTCTTAATTGTGCACTTTTATTTTATTAAGGAACTTAATTAAAGCAAGAATAATTTATAAAATAAAAAAAAAACAATAAAAAAAATCTGTTTGAAAAATAATTTTATTGTTTTTTTTTGTATTATAAGTACAATGGACAATGCACATATATGATTATCCAAAAAAAACACTTTCAACATACTTCCATAAACAATGGAATTGTAGTTAATAACTTTTTCCTTTGTCCAATTCAAGAATAATATACAGGGTGTCCCGTAAATCAACGTCATCCTTGGAGGGCAGATAAGCCAAATCATGACTGACCAAAAAATAGAAACATGATTTTAGTATGAATCTTCTTCATTTGAAGGAAAAATAATAAGACAAATAATTGTATAGAATAAATGGTATTTAAAAAACATCGGATTACCTCCCTCCCACTAAGGGTTTAGGGATGGTCAAAGTATAGAATAAATTATATTTAAAAAACCTCGAATTACCACCATCCCAATAAGGGTTTAAGGGATGGGTAAATTTTGTTGAAAAACCCTATATGTAGACAAAAGAGCAACAATTTTTGATGGAAGTAGAGTAAATCTTAAATAAAATGACTGCATCATTGCACTTTCTTCCCCCAAAAAGAGATTATGTATTTTAAAAGAAATGTTCAAAGTATTTTAAGGTCATGCTTCGATTTTCTTGTCAGTAATGATCTGGTTTATCTGATCTTAAATCGATGGCGTTGAGAACCCATTGGTAATAGTCCTTTTTCCTTCTTATTCTTGCCTCTCACACACTGTCTCTCAATGTCAATCTTTCTTTTTTTATGATGTATAGTGCTGTTAGCAATGACTTTTTTAGTACCCGGGTATAATTGAACCTTTTATACTTTTCATATTAGATTAAAAAATAAAACCAAACACGTTTCTGGACCCAAAAAACATGTAATATGTATCGAGCCTGAATACTGAAAACAAAAAAAAGATTTATCCTTTTTTACCAATCATTTGAAAATACGTTGAACCTTTTTATTAATTTATTCTGTGACAAAGTACTTATTATTAGAGATGCAAAAATAACTTAAATAATCCTAAAACTTTTGACTTTTGACATCTGATTCCGGAACGGTCAAAACCCGGTCAGAAGGACTATAAGGAGATATATTTTTGTCATATGTTCAAATACTTTTGCAATAAAATTCCATACATTGCACATAATATGTATGTATTACAAATTATAATTATTACCATTTCTTTCAAACAAACAGTGCATCACTGATACTTCAAAAAACATTAAACATATTAAATTATGTAGTCAAATTCAAAAGTGAATTAAATCATAAAATATTTATATAAAATATCATATTGTTCACACTCGCCATGAAAAACACGACTTGTTTACGTGGAATGAAAAATAAATTATATCACTCGGCATATTTGAATATAAATGCAAACAATGTTGGATTTTAAAAAAAAAATCATAAAAAACAAACTGGCGCATAGCCAAACTATTAACTAGCCGCACACACATTGATTTCTCAGAACATAATATTACAGAGATAATCTGTGCACAGGCGCACGCACTATAAAAGAATATACATTGGTATTATATAGTACGCAAGTATAGCAAATCAAAATCATAATATGTGTTGAGCAAACTTTTGCCATTTGTTTGATCTTGAATAACTTAAAACATAACCGTTTTGAATCACATCTTTTATTATTTATGTTATAAATTATTTTGGGTTTGGCTCTAAAGCTTCTGAGGTCGATTTACATTACATTTTATACTCAAGACCGATTTAATATTTACAATATCAAATATATAAATGCAGTAAGTTTTATTAAAATTGCAATATCTATGTGTAAGTTATTATTACATACATATACGAATTGAAAACAATTTGTTTACATTCATGAATTTAAACATTACTGAGAGGTTATCGCAAAAGGTTTTCAATTGTTCAAACGGATTCAATATACTCAACTATGGAAGTATAATTTGTATAAAGCGGGTCATCGAGGTTGATGTCTATCATAATCATAATGAGTGATTTGCAATGGCAAAAATATATTTTTGTATATCTCATTTTTCTTTTTTAGAGATTTTTCTTTTTTTAATATATCTCTTAACTTACACTTTGTATAAATGACTTGCGAGATAAATCTTTCGACACCTTCCAAACCCATTTTCACTTATTTAATCCAGCTTTTTCCCTTCTTGTTTATAGATGGAATTTACAAATTAAATTATTGTGCATAATGAAAGTTTCCATTAAAATTTTATTACAAATTTTATTATTTTTTTATTATTTTCGGAATAATATTATTAATTTGTAAACTATTTTTAAATGATATTTGTTGCTCAGTGGTACCTAAGTGCAGAGCCAGTTTTAGCTATTATGGTACCAGGTTCAGTTTCAATTGGTTCTACCCTTTTCGAGTTTTCCACACCACCTATGTTGTTTTGGACAGATGCTTAGTTTCCCCACTAGGCTTACTCCTCTTAATCAACATTTTAAATGTTATTCATGGAATGGCTTAATATAAACTTTAAAGGTATACTATTACAACGGTGAAAAGTCTTAAAATAATAAACAAAAACACCCCTTATTATGTATTTATTATTCCATCAAACGTATATACAAAATAAATGCCTTCAAAAAAAAAACTTTAAAGATACAGTGAAGAATAACAAATAAACAAAATACTTAGATTTATAAGTTTAATGATGTGGTCACAAGTCATGTTTGAAAAAAATAGTTTTTGCTATGATGTTAGTTTGTTTAAGAAGTGACAAAACCATTTCAACCTGCCGATTTTCCCAAAGAAAAAATGGAATATTTAATTTTATACATAAAGCTAATAGGAATCTCTATACTAGACCTAACCTAACCTTTAATATTAGAGCGGTTTTTAGAACTTAACCTTAATTAGATGCTTGTTATCCTAGTTTAATTGAAGAATGTAAGTTATATATGCAAATTGGGGTCGCTTTAATCTAATAAAGCAATACATTTTAAGATACTTTAAAAAAAGTTGACACCAATATTTTAAAATTTGGTTTTATTTTTTTTTTAATTGTATTATGAATCCAAAAATGACATTTATTTTGCTCCTGCAACTCCTCTTTCCAAATAATGAAATCAATTTTCTTGAAGCCAAAAACCTCACTTTATACGTTGATGTTTTTTAAAATCTAAATCATGAGAGTTTTTATATTTTCTGAATTGCAGCTGAATCGAAATAAATGTAGGATTCTATATTTTATACGAATACAATTGGAAAACAGTTTGCAATGAATTAGGAAATCATCTAATCATCTGTTTCATTCACCCGAAAAAAATACAAAAGATATTCCGATGAGATGAAGAGATGAAGAGAATTCAATTTTTTGTGTTTCGGCGTTTGATTCGATTATTGTAGAAATTTATAGTCGATTCGATAACATGACAATTTTGAATGCTATGTTTTCTATTCTTTTACAATTTGCAAGAATGGACGAAAGTTAGATTCGAGAGGATGCGTAAGACTTTGTCAAAAAACACCAATCAGACGTTTCTCATAAATTCAGAGAAATAATCAACTGAAAAACAAAATTTTCAAAGCCACCAGTTTACCTTCCACCATTTATTATTTTCCCGAAAGTTCGTGTCGGTCTGCGTGAATTTTGTACTATGCGACTATATGCCACTGTAACTAGCTAAACGTTACATCAGCGTCATTGCCAGAATATGAGATGCATCGCAATTTTGATTTACACAAAAGCTTGTTTTGGCAAAACAGTTAGATTTCGATGTTTTTATTAGTTTTTTTTTTAGCACAGACAGCAAAAAAAGCTTTTATAAAGCAAGAGAAAAAATGGATTATAAAATAACTCCAACGTAATATAATTATTTCGTGATTTCAAAGAGTATCTGCGTTTTATATTACTATCAGTCGAAATATTGCAAACAAAGACAATTTCGTGATGACAATTTATCTGCATTTGATTTTTATAAATCACATTAGATTTTTATTAAATGTTTTAACACTCTTTTCCCGAAAGTTTGTTTAGCTACAAGAACATTTTACATGTTAACCCTTGTTAGTGTTTCTATCGTTAGGCTTTGAGTTAGGTGCGGTGAATTAATGTCAAGGCAATTGTGCATTATCGTCATCGTGTATTTTGTTGTTGTTTTTGAAAAATTAACTTAACGTCAGGAAATTTAGTTTTATTGACACGAATCCTGAGAATAATGTACAGGGACTCTGACTTATGCTTAAGTGCAACAACGTCAAAAAATCCGTTAATTGACTTGAGTATAGTTTACAGTCAACCTGTGCATGTGCGCATTATTTTCAGTCAAAAGCCAAAAATGGCTCGCTTTTTTTTCTATACATCCATAAAAACTACTACTTTAAAACTTTTATAATTGTTGATGCCCAAAAAATCAGAGTCTCATAAATCCAGATCATGTTATCAACAGGCACGATTCAGAAAAACTAATGATCTCTTCTTTTGTGCACGTGTGCAAGTAAAGAGTGTAACACTGACTAAACTATTCCGGTGTTATCTCTAGTACAAACATTCTTATCACAATCCACCAATTTTAAGACGATGCTCATTAAGTGACTCGTGGGCTTGTCGACTTCTGCTTTACACGTTTACACGTGTACAGGGTGGCGAATTATAATATAAGCCATTTAAAAAAAGTATTTATGAATTCGTATTATATATATATATATATATATGTTTTGTGTTTCTAATTGAATTTTACACTTTTTTTATTTTTTTTAATATATCCAGGTTTATTTTAACCATATTAAGATTTATCAATACATTCGTCGTACACTTTACACTTAAATTATAACTCATAGAATTATTACGATTAGCACCACTAGCACTGATACCGATAAACTTATCAAAGTCTTTTCTTAATCAAAATCCAATTATTAATTCAAATCACTGCAAAACGCGAGACGGGTAATTAGCGGCGTCCGCGAAACGTCTATCCAATCTGACACGGTCGGAATACGAATTTAAACTGAGAAGACGACTGAGACACTAATCTTGGTTTGTGTTTTATGTAATATCTTAATTCTATCTGAAATCTTCTTTCTCGTAAGCAGTGCGAGTCAGCGGTACTACCACAGTTTAAAATTTAAATGCTGTCTGGTTCGCACACACTGGCACTGAGGATGGTGTACTGTACACTCGTGTATAATGTGTTTATATATATATATATATATATATACGTTGTGTCCTGTGTGTATATTCGTGTAATAAAGTGTGTATGCGTACTCGCGGGTTAGTGGTCCGTGTGTACTCGCTTAGAAGCTGCCGCAAGATCGGAAATGATGAACGCGCTGAAACTATATCTTACTATATAACATATATTGAATGAATGGATAGACGAAGACAAACATCTATACGAGTAGCCAGTAGGTATATACAAAACAGCTTATGAACGCGCTGTCGTCGAAAATGTGACTTAAGAAAGTTATCGATTACGCGTGCGCGTGCCATACATTAAGCGGGCACATAAAGAATGTTAATGTTTTTCTAAATACATTTATATATATCATAATATATATACACAACTACTCGTGTAATTACTCGCGTATAAAGTACACGCTTGAGTTCGATTCTTCATATACACTCGCTCTCTATATAATAGTTAGTAGTCACTATATAGTCAAAACCTTGAGAACGCAAGGAGTCAATCCGATGATTTTAAAGCTATTTTTGTTTTAATAATAAATATACGCGCACAGTTGAATTGAACTGGCGTGAAATTCGTTGGAGAAATATTTTAAGTGAACATTCGCACGCATTTGCATTTGTGTTCACAGACATTTGAGCTTTTTTTGGGTGCGATATACACGTGTTCTGTCGAAATTTAATGGGTGTTTAAAGTGCGTTTAACTATCAGTAAACATATCTGGCATTTAGTTTTTTTCTTTTTCCTCATGTACATAAATGCTTTGCATGTCAACTGAGTGCGAATGCGTGTGAGTCCGTCTTGCATATTAATATGCGTATTGTGCGATAAACAATGCGTTTTATTACAGTTAGTCTGCTTCTGTTTCGAAGAGGGCCACTTTAAAAATATATGGGTCTTGCGACAATTATTCTTAGATGTAAAAGTGCGTTGCGAAAAAGCAATTTGTGTCGTAAATTGTGTATTTTATTAAATTACATTTTGAAATCCTATAGCATTTCATAAATACTTTAAGATTTGAAGATTATATTTTTTATATTCATACATTTGTAGATTTCAATTTAAAATTTAAATGGTATATGTGAAATTAATTAATTTAATGAATTTTAAAGATTTAGCTTTGGGAACGAACACGTATTTTGAAATTTCTGCATTTGGTATCAGATAAAGCTATGCATAGCAATGTGAAAATTGTTCTTTGTTTATACAGTAGGGTGGAGTGATATGTGTCTTTTATTAATATTTGTTGTAAGAGCGCTTAAAAGTGGCCCAACATTGTTGAAAATATTGTATATTTATTAAAATCATAAAAAATCGCTCTTCTAAAATAATGTGTCCTCCTAAAAAAATGTGCACCTAAAATAAAATAAATGTACTCCTAAAATAAAATAATGTGCAAAAATAATGACCAGCTAGAAAGTATAAGTTGCCCCAATAAAAGTTTTTTTTTAAATATGCGCAATGCGCCAAAAGTTAAGCGCACTGTTTTTTCTTGATGCACACTTGTAAGGTGCAAATTTTATATAAATATTTTCTAGCGACACAATTCTATTCGTTGGTACAATATATAATGTTCAAAAA
>JAAAKO020003394.1:0-21235 GCA_010015015.2 Bolitophila cinerea | reverse complement strand
CATTACTTTTGTTTTACAAAAACAATTTTCTAAGTTTTAATGTAGCTTTAACAATCATCATTACTTTTTGAGAAATTTAAATATGCTATCCTGTAATATGGCTCTATGAACCGGACATTACTTGAATTCATCAATATATTTTTTTTATAATCAAAGAATATTAAATGAATCAGTTTGAATTTTTAATATATGTATATATATTTTTTTAAAAAAGATATATATTTTCTGAAACTGAATAAATTGCTCTTTTTACTACTAGATGTCACTAAAAAGCAATCACGGGTTTTTCATATCTTTCGCTAAATCCACTTTTACTCTGTCTCTGTGTTTTATAAACGAGCTCTGTTATTTCTTTACTTGTAACTTCATTACGAAGCACTGTTACAGATTGTTTCTCTTATATCTTGCTTTAGTAGTCTGTATAGTTCATATTAGAGGTCTGAAACCCGCGGGCCGACCCGTTTTTAATAAAAAAAAGAAAACTGAATTATATAGGAATTTGTATATAAAATAGATTAAACCAAACATGCAGTTTCAGTGAGTAATATCTAAAAATAAATAATATTTTGTAAAATTTAAATTTTTCAAAGCTGTAATGGACGTCTAACCAAGCTATTAAAAGTTCGCTTTTAGGCAAAAAACAAGCTGTGACAACCTTTTAAACAATTTGTTAAAATATGACATGCTGTAACAAACCATTTGCAGCTTCAGTACAGAATAAAATACTACTTGAGATATAATTTAAGTAAAATCACAGATTTCAATCATTTTTCATTATTTTAAATCTTAAAAAAAATAGATTTAAGTTTTTTTTTTTATAAATGTAGGTATTTCGTCAAAATATTTTTATACTATTTAATAAATTTGAGTTTGAATCACACTTATCTGCACAAGAAAAAAAAATTAAGAAATGGATCTAATAATGTGAACTAATATATAAAATTATATAAAATTAAAATGAGAGATTTAAAAATTAGGAATTTACAGATTCGCCTGTTAAAATTAAGTATTCTATTTGTAGAGCCGGATCAGGACAATTTCAATTCTAAAGGCGCATGTTGAATAGAAATTGGGTCAAATATCATTCAAACCTGGGTCTACATGACCGTGTTTTTAATATATTATATTCAATTTTTCATGCACTAAAGATTGAGATTAAAGAATAATACATTTCACAATGTCTCTTAAATAGAAAAATTGATTAAATGTTATCATAATTTATCCAGATAAATCTCAACATATCTGCGCGTTTTTAGGCTTTTTTGTTTTTGAAGCTTTAATTTAAAAAAAAAACGTATTTTTAAGATTTTGAAATAAAAAAAAATCATTTGTAAAAAATTAAATAGATAAAATCAAGAAAAATCTCGAAAAAAATATAAATATATAAATTAAAATTACCTTAAATAAAAATTCAACAATATCGATTATCTTAATCATTTTAAATTGGTTTTAATTGATAATTATAAATTATTTCATAATTTTAGCCTTTGTAATTAGTTTTTTATAATTGTTGAAAAATAGCCGTTTTTCAAAAAATCCCTTTAAAAAAAATTGCGGACTGGTTAGCAAAATTTTCTTAAATCGTTAAAAAACATTTTTAGATTGCTTTCATAAAATGGTAAATTTATTTTTCTTTAGAAAATTGTAAATAATAATCGCACCCAATTTTTATTTTCAGGAAATATTTATAAAAATACAGCAATTTTCAAAGTGACCTTTTCCTATTGAAATAAAAATGAAGAAATACCGTTTTTACCAAGTTTTATAACCGCATTTGATGCAAATATCCATAATTTAATAAAAAAATAATGTCCAACAATTTATATCTATCCTATTTCCTCATACCCAGCTTATTTGCAAAAAAAATGCATCTATATCAATTAAACTGCATCCGGTTCGTTGACCAAGAGTCTCTCACACAAGGCGACGACGGACGGTTACGCGGTGAACACATTGAGTGAGTATATCCGTTACATTCTGATTTATACGTCACGTGGTGATGTGAACGCATTCGGACACGATTGTGATAATAAAACGCATATAAAATAAACATTCTCTCTGTGCACTTGCACATCTTGCATCTTGCACATAAATATTATGCATATACGAGTACTTTATACAGTTGGCCAGATATATATATATATATACGCAATTGTGTCTGTGATGATACCGTTTGAACTCTTTCTCATGCCATTTCTTTATAAATATTTATATGCTAACGTCAATTTAATATGCACGCACTCGCACACACTTACTCATACACACACACACACACACACACACACACACACAAACGCAGAGACTCATGCACATCTGTTTTTTGTTTCGTGTGTCGACAGCACATTAATAACGCATATTTTCAGACGTATATTTCCCGGATCATTCATGGGTGCACACAAAAACACACGCGCGCATGCGCACCCGTGTACGAACATGTTCAGCATCTCATAAAGCATCGAGAGCAAAGACTAAAAATAAGAATGTGTATGTGTAAGCATCCGTGCAGAGCCTAGAACGCTGAAGCGCATGCTGAACGCTCGTAAAATGTTGGAAATGTGTTTTTCTTCTATTATACATATATATGAAGAAGAAGATATTTATATAAAATACCTATATGTATTATTATGTATTATATATGCTTTGAGTAATTTTATGTAACAGTGACAGGAAGCATACTTTTGAACCGCAAGTACATTTAAAATTATTATGTGAAGCGAGAATAAAACGAGTGTGATGATCACACACACAAAAGAGTATATTCTATATCATTGCTGAAATGTATCTCAAGATTTATCATATTTCTACCGGGAAAAAAACATATACTATATTTTATATTTCTTTTACCGTTTAAATTACTTTAACTGAACAAATAGTTCAGATTTAAAAAAAAAATCAGGTACGATATTATCATATATTAAACGTTTAAATTTGTACATTTTTAACATTATTACAAATTAAAATAATATCATATTATATTTAACAATAATATTTTACGGGGTATTTTGAGTTTATTTTATATGAATTTAATGCCCTGAATTTAAATATGATATTAATTTTTAGCAGCTTTTTTTATTATAATATAATTTATAACATCTTATTAAAATATATAATATATATAAAAATATATGTCAATTAAATCCTTAAAAATAGAGGAAAATATCATTGATGAAACAAACTCACTGAAAAGTCTGGAAAAAATGATAAAAATAAATGATTTTTTTAATAATATTATATTATAACCATCCGAAGGGACACAGAAACGAACAGATCACCAAGAAGGTGTTTGTTCCTAAAATGAGAGAAAGACCAAGGTGCAGATGGATGAATAATATTATATTACAATAAAATATTACATTATAACTCCTGATCGGCCAAACTGGGGGAGGGTGGTTGTGGAAATTGGAGGCAGCCACACGGAAGAAGAAGAATATTAATTATGGTTCACCATAATTTTACTATAGTTAAATATTCATATTTTTAAAGATAAAAATCGTACGATTGCATTATATTTTTACAGATAAACATATTCTATCGGTACAATTTGTATAGTAATTTTATTATTTCATTATAATTTTACTAAACAAAATTTCATCATTTTTGTTAGGAAAAATACCGTATTTTGCTATTGCGGAAATCAAAAAAAAAACGTTTTGAGGGAAACCTCCAGTACGCGCCTTTTTTAAGTTTGCTTTAAATTCAAACATGTATCTCAGAATTGCATTTCCAATGCGATTTAATCTCGTATAATTTTAGAATTAAAATGTAATAATATATTATTATTTTTACGATATCTTTATTTTATGGTTAAAAAATGATTGATTTTATCAAAAACAATCGATTTAATGTATGTATTTTATCTGTAATCTAAATATATACCACCAAAAAAGAGCGTTTTTTTAAACTATAAGTTTGTGTCATAATTTTGATATCATACTTTTTCAAATTAAGGGCGGATGTATAATTTACGAATTTGTCATCTTTTTATTGGTAACACATAAATAATTTCGTTATATTTTTACGAGTTAAATAAAATCGTATAATATTAGTATCATATTTAGTACTAAATACATCGTATGAAGGGTTCGGACCAAAATCTCGATAAAAAATATCTACAAAAATTATCTCGACTAAAAATCTCGATCTGACATAAGTTTTAGGCGCGCGCAGTATTATTTACGCTGCTCGCATTATGGTTATCACAATTATCAATTATATTTAAATAAAAATGAATACAATTATTTTGTACTCCGGTAATGACTGATTAAAAATTATAGATATTATATTTACTAAAAAATCACCAATTTTTACTTAGCAAATCACTTTTTTTATTGATAATATCACTAATTTATACTACGAAAATCACATATTTTGTACTGAGAATTTATACTAAGAAAATTACTGTTTTTGTTTTGATTTTATACTGAGAAAATCACTGATATTGTACTGAGAAAATTATTGATATTTTACTGAGATTTTTTTTATTTTTACTGAAAAAATCATTGATTTTTCACTGATAAAATCATTGATTTTTCACTGAGAAAATCATTGATTTTTAATTGAGAAATTCATTGATTTTGTAATGAGAAAATCAATAATTTTGTACTGAAAAAATCACTAATTTTGTACTGAGAAAAAACACTGATTTTGTACTGAGAAAATCCCTGACTTTGTACAAAAAATTAGACGGTATTGTACTAAGAAAAAATCCCTGATTTTGTAATAAGAATATCCCTGATTATGTATTAAAAAAATCACTGATTTTGTACTAAGAAAATCACTGATTTTGTTTTGAGAAAATCAATGGATTTGTACTGAGAAAATCACTGATTTTGTACTGGAATATAAACTGATTTTATACTGAGAGAATCAGTGATTTTGTACGGAGAAAATAACTGTTTTTGTACTGAGAAAATCGCTGACTTTGTATTGAGAAAATCACTGATTTTGTACTGAGAAAATCAATTATTTTATACAAAGAAAATCACAGATTGTATACGAAGAAAATCACTGATTTTATAAAAAAACATATCGCTGATTTTATACAAAGAAAATCACTGATTATTTACTAAGAAAATTACTGATTCTTTACTTTTTATTAAGAAATTGATAAAATTACCGATTTACCGATGATTTTGTACTAAAAATGAATTTTCACTGATAAAATTACTGATTTCTTACTGATAAAATCACTGTTTTTTTGCTGCGACTGATTTTTTAGTGAACATATCACTGAATTACTGTATTTAAAAACAACTGATTTCGCACAAAGCAAATCCCTGATTATGTACTAAAAAAATCACCAATTTTGTAATAAGAAAATCACTGATTTTATACTGAAAAAATTCAATGATTTTATACTGAGAAAATCACTGTTTTTTTACTAAGAATATCACTGACTTTGTACAAAGAAAATAGACGATTTTGTACTAAAAAAATCTCATTTCGTACTAAAAATATAACGGATTTTGTACTTAAAATAAAAAAATAATAATTAATAAGAAAATTTATTATTTTGTACTTAGAATTTTTTGATTCATTTATTGATTAATTTCTATTTACTGATACAAAAGTAAATAAAATCAACGATTTTAACTTAAAAAATCAAAGATTATGTACAGAGAAAAATACTATAACAAAAAATACTATATTAATTTTGATATTTGTTGCTACTTTTAATATTCTATTAGCTTTATAGGCCCCTGGATCTGCCACTGCTAAACAAAAAAATTATTTTAAAAAATATATTCAAAAATCGGATAATCCGAATTGGATCAAGATATATAAATATATGTTAGTCTTATACTAAAAAACTTTCAATTGTCATGTTTTGCAATGAGCTACAATACACTATATAAATATTTAATTATATATTATTTGTATTATACATTTGTAGCTAATGAACTCCATAATCTAATAGTACTCTTTTACATAAAGTTTCTTTGGCTAATGACCACTTAATACCGGCCATATAGAACAATAAATCAAAGCTTTTGTGCTAAAACGTGTTTCTCGGTTCCGCCCACGTGATCAATACACACGCGTTGTCCAAACTCCAAATACATTAATAATAATATTATGAACAATACAGCATTTAAACTAAACCACAATATAAAATCTCGATTTTTGGTACGCTTTGGGCAGATACCCAAAATTGGTGTATAGTAATTTTGACAGACGCGCGAGGGTCAAATATACGCAGACGCGTCAATGCGCCAAATTATATATAAATTATTTACGCGCGGCATTCACTTTTGCTTGCGCTCAGATTAATCAATCGCCATCCGTGTGACAGGGTGACAGCACGCGACAGGTTGTGAGATACAATATTTAGTATATATATATATTATATAGCTATAGTATATTGTTAATTGTATACAAATATTATGCTTTATGTGTACACGAATAAACAAGTATTTCTGTGCGTAATTTGCGTACGCGATGCGTGGATTAAAAATCACACTCACACGCAATTTGAATTCGTAAGTGTAAAGTAAAATTTAATATATTCCCCTGGCGACCGACCAACGGACTCCGACGCTGGTAAATGACAAAAGACGCATTCCTATACACCTATTTTGTTGTGAGTACCTTGAGAATGGTCGCGCGGCGCATTTTTAATATATATATACTAAAATATACATACATTTATGTATGCGCGCTATGCGGTGCGCGCTCAAGCCAATTATGCGATTTATATCGCAGGACATGCGCTCAAAGCATATCGCTCGAGATCGCCGCGATAAACTTCCACTTATGTATATAGTATATAGTTAAGTGGGTATATTATAACATTTAAATCCATTGCAGCATTTAATATTTCGAGCTTTTTTGCAGAACTGAAAATTGTTATGTGGTATAGATTCTTTGTGTCGAGTATAAGGACGGGGGTCTTTAGCCCCTCTCTGGAGGCAATATATAGTATAATATATAATATTAAAAAGAGCTATTATATAAAATATTTTTTTGTATAAGTACCTAGAAATATACAGTTCGTCACTTTAATATTCGGACACTAACCAATAATTTAATAAAGTGCTATAAAATCAATGTTTGAAAATAATTTAGATTTTCTTTGAACTACGTAAGAAAGATGATAGTTCATGGAGTACAAATCTACAGGAATAACTTAGATAAAGGGTAAATGGAAATAATTGTTTCTTTTTTTTCCATTAATTAGTGATTTTCAATTGCGAAAAAGGAAAAACATACCGTGAAATTGCTTTTTTGTTAAACATGAAAAAGTACCATTGGCGATATTGTGAAGAGGTATAAAAACGAATATTGTATTAACTCAATACCTCAAAAAGGTTGCCCGAAGCTCCTTTCTGATCATGATAAACGGATGGTTTTGCGCAGAATTAAAGAAAATCCTAAAATTAGTGAGCCGTTCTCTAAAACTGGGCTTGAGGTGTGAAATGGAAAAGTCGTCCATGCAGAAACTGTACGAAGAGATATTCGAGATTGTGTCTATAATGCACGTATAGCCAGGAAAAGACGTTTGTTAATGATTTAAACAAGATTTCTTTTGGGATGGAGTATTTTTTTCTGACGAAAAAAAACATTTCTAGACATTTTTGTAGAGTGAATTCCCAAGAAAACCGAAAAAATTAATGAAAATTCAAAATCTTCACCCGACACTCAAACATGGTGGCGGTTCTGTAATGGTTTGGGGCTGTATAATATGAAATATTATTCATAATAATTCAATCAATTTAAATAAATAAATATGAAGCCAATTTATATTAACACTAAGTTTGTAATTACTAATTAACTTGTTTTAATATTGTTTTTAATTATTTGAATGAATATTCATAAATATGTAGATCTTGTTTTATTTTAACAATTTTATTCTGTATCAAGATTATTTTGATTTGGTTATTTTGAAAGTATTATATTTTCAAGTATTAATTTTCATATTTTAAATATGTTTGTATCAATTTGGCAACAATTTGTTTGGACATGGAAATGTGGCTTAATAATTAATTCTGTTTTGGAAAATTGTTTTTTTTTGTTTAGATTTTTTATACATTTGATCTTTTAATTTACACCTTTTTAAGCTATTATGTAAATTTTATAAATAATTATCGAAAAGCGTATATATTATTCGCCTAAGGCCTAAGGAGAAAATTCTTACAATGTAAATAATGTAAAGTAAGCCGGCATTATTTTCATAAAGCTATTATTATAATTCACTTAGTATTTTTTTTTCTGTGAGTGGTTATTCATACCAGAAAATAATCTTAAAGTCAATCATCTGAGTACTCTATGATTAACACTTTCTCAATAATTACTTTGAACATAAAAAACAAATCGTTATGAATAAATAATTAGAGCCCTGTGGCCAGACACAGAGACAAATCAAAATAAAATAGAATTTTTTTTTTTTTAAATCCTCTTTTTCTTTCAAAATATTTAAAATAAAAGTAAATATTATATTTTGAAATACTATATATAAAATCAATATACGACGAATAGTTAAAATAGTATATGTATAGCATAATTTATTTGACGAATGTTTGTCTTAAGAATCGAATAGTTTATTCGACAAATATTTTTTCTTGAGAATTGAATAGATTTTTCGACGAAATATCTTGAAAATGGAATAGGTTAATTTACGAATAGTTTATCTTCAAGATATAGGTTTTCTTATGAAACGAATTCTTTATTTCAGAAACGATTACCGATTAGTTTTTTCGAAGTATAGTGAATATAAAAATTCAAGTGAAACTGAAAATACGCCAATATACAAAAAATGTTTATAATATTACATTTTAGGCAATATTATCAATAACGATCTAACAGGCGTTTTAAATTCGATCAACTATTCGATTTGTCAAATAAACTATTCGATTCTCATAATAAACTATTCGTCGAATAGACTATTTAAAATTGTTTTGCTGAGTTATAAATATATTTTAATTTTAAAACAGTTATTTCAAAAATTTTTAATTTCAATTTTTTTTAAATATATTTTTTTATTAATTATTATTTCAAAATGTTTTTTTAATTATTTGTTTTAATTGTGAGAGACACGCCAAATGTTCCGAGTTTTCACCACTTATGATTTTGTAGGGTATTTATAATATAAATTAAAAAGTATTCTAATTAAAAGACTAAACTAATGGTCATTTATAAATGCCAGTAATTAAGCGCTTAGCAGAAAACCTAAGAGACAGTAATGGAAGTGAACAGCTGCCGCAAGAAAGGCAGTAAAGGAGTAAAGGAGATACCATCAGTAATAAACCCTCATACTAAATCTAAACCTGGAGATTTCTGATTGACCACGAACCAAAAACTAGGCTAACAGAGGTCCCAGGGGTCCTATCAGCAAATGAGCACTTAGGCCATACGTGAATCTGGAAGCGATAGGAAATTTGTCTTTTAGTTTCGAGTTTAAAAAACAATATGTGTGCATTTTGGAGTTTAAATCAAACATTATTATTATTGAAATAGCTTTTTTATGTAAATTCGACTCGAAGCCGTTGCCCTCTATGACCAACATATTTTATCTTATTAAAACACACAAAAAACATTGAGTCTTGGAAAGGATAATTTTCGTTTCCGGAATTGTGGTATTTTTTTAATTATTGAATTTTCGTTTTCTTGGTGAAAAGTTGTTTTTATAATATAAAAAGGTAATCAATAATAATCCGCTCAGGCAAAATAGTTAATGGATCTATACCCCAAATAGGGCAATTTAATTTAAATCAACATTTTAATCGGGTGGATCACTTGCACATTTAATATGCTTATTGCTTATTAAAAAAAAATGATTAGTATATTAAAAATTTACTAAAAAAAGTTTGAAATTTACGATTTAAATGGAGTAGAATTGTGTGGAGTATTTTTAATACTTTTTAGTGTCAAAATATTACGATTTTTTGCCGGTAAATCTAATGGATTTTTAAGAAGACTTAAAAAAAGAAAAATGTTTAGCTTTAATCATTTACGGATTTAATCTTTTCAATTTTGAGCCGTCGCTATTTACCTTTTCTCCTCACTTCAAAACATCGAGATTTTTATTAAATCTTGTCGACATCTCCAGAAAGAGATTTTATAGATAAAAAAAAAAACAAATAAATAATTAAAATTTAATTTTAGCTAATTTGCGAATATCCCGAGGAGTATATCTATTTATATATATAAATATATATAAATATAAAATTATGGTTTCAAAATTACTCATACAATTTAAAAGAGTCGTCGTTTGATGTAATAGCCATATAATTAAAAATATTGCTTGCCATTTTAGGTCATACATTGCCTTTTTATGGGCATTTTTCGGGGAATTTTTGGTCATTTTTTCAGAATATTTGGTTTTTGTCTTTTTTTAAACAAATCAATTTTTTTTACAATAATATAACAAAAGATTAATCATTGTAACAAGAAATTACTAATTGTATCAAAAAAATAGCCTCTAAAGATCAAAAAAGATCTTTTTTTGGTACAATTTTTTCATTAATATGTTGATTTTTTAATATAAATTATTAGTATTATAAAAATTCGTTTTTATTTGCAATATAATATTTTTTTACAGTTTTAAGGCATATTTTAACGTTTTAAGTCAAAATTTTGTCGTTTTTAAATCATATTTTATAAAGTATTTTTAAAGGATATTTTTGGTTTCTCATAGCCGTTAAGTCTTTTAATAGTTTTAGATTATTTTAATTATTATTTTAAATATTCTCAATGTAAAAAAGAATTACAGGGTTTAGAAAATTTATATAATTTTTTTATAAATCTGGGAAGGAAAATAAATCAAAATTAATGTGAAAACCTTCTTTTGTATCTTATATCTTTTAACTGAATTGTTTGAAGATTATTTAACTATAGATCTATATCAATAGATTTCAAAACATCATCAGTCTTTTAAAAGTTTTATATACTTTTTGGACGGGTTTAAATAAAATAAACACCGAGTATAAAAATATGCTAAATTTGAAAAAAAAATATATTTAAAGTATTTCGAAAATTTATGTCTATATTTTTTATAAATCTGTGAACAATTAAAGAAAAAAAATATTATAAACTTTTTTGGTATATTGAAGATGAAGAGAATATATTTTACAGAATTATATAGGTATATCAGGAATAGGAAATAAACTTTTCCGTTTACAAGTGATATTATTAGGGTCTGGATTTTTAGGAGAAACACATTTTTTTTAGCCTTATATAGGATCAAATCATTTAAAATATGTATGTTTTAAAAAAAAAACTACTGTAAAAAAGTATATTTTTATTTTTACAGTCATATATTAGCATAACAATTTTCGTCACGAAAGAGAGGTAATTCCGCATTGAAGTGGGACAAGTGTCAGCGGGTTTTGGTTTCCAGTATAATGATCTGGGATGGTCAATGAAAAATAAAATTCTGCCCAACTAGTGCAAGTATGTAAAAAAAAAAAAAATGCCGAAAAAAATAAAAATTTTAATTGTAATAAATTTGAACTTATTAAAATTATAAAATTAAAGATTTTTTTAAAATATATAATTTTTCCCCAAAAACGATTTAGCGAAAATATTAATAGAAATGCAAGTTGAAAAAAAACATATAGAAAAAAACAATTGTGGGTTTGAACAACCTAATCACCCCATCCACTGGCGGATCCAGGATGGAAGACATGGAGACATGTCATGTCCCCCCAAGGAAAAATATTGTCAATTATAAATATTACATAAACCATGTATTCCCTTTTTATTTTATATTTTATTCTGTTTTTCATATATAGTCATTCATGAGTATATCAAATAAATATCTTCAAGTGCCGGTACCCTGTCCGAATTACAGCTCAGATCCAAATATATTAATATTTTGTCTCTATAGAAATTTAATTAATTAAAAAATATTTGCTCTCAAATGAAAGTAAATTCCATGGAACATTCAAGCTGTATCAGGCTAAGTAAATTGAAAATTATTCAGCCAAAAGTGGAATTAGAGCTGAAAATTGCACTATTTAGCTAAATATTCAGGCCGTGCAGTTGTCCAGGTTTGTTGGCTTAATAATAAAGTTCAGCTTTACAAGTTTTTTTGGCTTACTTAAGAACCTGGAAAAAAAACTTAGAAATGGGTAGTTTTTTGAGACACTTTGGTAAAATACTATGAAACGTGCGCTTATGTTTACAGAAGTATTTGTTTAGTTCCTAATTTTGTAAACAAGAATTTAAAAACAAATAATATTTAAAACTGAATTTTAAAGAACAAAATTTTAAACTGAATTTTCAAAAACCAAATTTTAAAACCAGAATTTTGAAAAAAACTGAATTAAAGCTGAATTTTGTAAAGACAGAATTTAAATCCCTAAAAATGTTTGTGAAATACAATCGTTATGACAATCATGTTCTGGAGCAGCTGATGACCCCACCTCCACCAAACGGCCTGGCCTCTGTTTAAAGCTCAGAATCGAACATTTTCACCGTTTTATGGAGTGCTTAAAGGCAATTTATATAAAAATCATAATTTGGATACCCAGTCTTTTGTCTTCACTAATTTTCGACCATTTAATATGGTAGTATTTTTTCGGTTCTGATATTTTTCAAGAGCTCTTATTTCTAAATACATATTACAGAATCCACAATCACTCAAACCACTTTCATTCATATTTCTATAATAAAACGACAGTGCGTACTACACACATATTAAACGTGAGCCATCCTCCACTAATTGCACACAACACATTTACCGCTGCTTGGCGTTCTCGCAATTTTGTTAATTAAAATTCACTCATTTCGCCCCGATACCGATTAAATTAAATGAAAATATGATTTATTCGCTCACAAACACACACACACACACACACACAACAAACGACGCGAGCGAATTCGAAAAACGGAATCATATCATGGAAAATGTGCACCGATATGTGCATCCGTTGAGGCCAGACACAAACGCATACAGATATTCAGATATACAGCTCTCAGGCACACACACAGACACACACAAATACCGACACATAGATTACACCCGTATTAATATCCGTAAATACCGCAGATCGCACCCAGAAACCAATTAACTCCTGTGGTATCTCTGCGTATTGTGTATAAATTTAGATATGTATATACGTATACAAACATCCTATATGTATACAGGTATCTTGTTGGTGATCGCTTTTAAATTCTAATTAATTTTTCAGTTAGAACACAGATAGAAGATGTGCGATAAAGCATCGACGAGCCAATATACAAATAATATGTATATATATATATATAATACAATGACTTATCTATGCGCTTCTCGAGTGCATACAAATGAATTCATCGTCGTATAAGGTCTTCTATATCTATCTCTTGTATATTATTAAAGTTGAATGGAATAAACGTTATACGAGTGAGCATATATGCACTTTATACTATATATAGGAATTGCTATTTTAATATGAAAAACACCACCATCATATAAATTAAATCTAAGCTGCATTTCTAGCAGTCAGTACCTAAAGATACAGAAACAGAAGCCAGAAGCATCATCAGCATCTCTTCTGTACGTGTATATGTAAATATAAACGAATAGAATAGAATACATATATAAAATATGCTGCGAGTGCATAGTGCAGCATATATGGAAATGTTCGCGACGCGAATCACTGAATTTCAATGAGAATCCTGGATTTACCTTAGACAAAATAAATGTTCATACAAATGCCATAATCCAAGAAGATACGAAGCCGTGTAGAGATGCAGCGGCGGGCGGACGGGCGGGCGGCCGGTGTTCTCCTGCCGCGTTTTTATGTTATGTTATCCAATGTGACTCGACGACACGAAGACATGAACACACTTTTCACAGTTTTCACGCGCAGATTCCAAACAATCAACACAAAAAATAACATCCGTACGGAATTCAACTAACGCGCGCGTTTTCCGTGTTTAATTGTTTTCACACACATTTGTCACTTTGGCATTCTATATGCAATACACATTGCACATTGCACATTGCACAAATACACAAACCAATACACTGGCACACCGAATATACAAGATAACACAGGAACACAATACACAATACACACTCACTCCGAAGAATCTCTAAGAAAATAAGAAACCATTTGCAGAAGCACAGAAGCACTTGCAAACGAATTGTATACCTATTTTATGTATATATATATATATATATATATATACTAAACGTAATTCACGCGGACGCACGGACACACGAATTCACGAATAAACTCTACAGACATAAAAGCTCTGGAGGAACGCGCACAGAGATCCACGACTGTTCAGTTAACCGACCGTATTGCAACTGAGTGTCGACATCAACAGCATACCGGCGGGCGACTCAGCCAAACCAAACCAGCTAACAAAACGGAATACACATTTATGTACTCGCTTTTCTCTGTGTGTACAGAATCGTACGTACGCGTAAGCGCCAAAGAGAATCAGCATAAAGATCTTCGACACAACGCGTTGTACAACTCCGGCCCGGCCTCCGTCTCTTCGTATATATAACAACATATCCGCCGCCGACACAAAAACCGTCACGCGCTGTTCCCGCGAGACGCACGGCGCGAGTATATGTTGCCGGTACGAACGACACCACAAAACGGAATCAAAAGAGAACCACACAGAAAGTCTGTGTTTCCCGCGCGCTCAAGCGATTCTCAGACGGAATGGAATATGCGGAATAGGAATTGTATACGGGAGCACTGAGTGGATTGATATAGCAAAATAGCGACTCTTTAGTGGTTTTTTATGAAATGCTATAGGCGGTAGTTTATAATATATAACTTTTGTTTTGTGTTTTTATAAATTTGTTTGTCTAAAATAAAAACAGCCGTCCTTCTTTAAATGGCGCCCAGACAACCGCACCAACTGCCCAAATGGTGGAATCGGCCCTGACTTTATTGTATTTAAGGTCTTTTTCTGAATTAAATTGGTTGCACTTTATAAAAAAGCTTCATTTGAGCAATCAAATCGGTTATTTAAATAATTCATTACTTTATTGTAAATCAAAACGCTTAATGTTTTATTTTTTGTTTTTATCTAATTTCGATAAAAGTTAATTTGATTTAAAAAGGTGTTTCTCCAATCTATTACCATAATTAACATAAAAAATACGGTGGGACATAAATTGGCGCGGAAACGCAATTTAATTTTTTTTATTCAATATTTTTTTTTCTTTTGCTGATTATTGTCCTTTATATATTTTCTATTCAACAAAAACAACGAACAATTTTAATTTATAGAAAAAATAAAGTTCATTTTCAATCAGTATAATTTGTTTGAGAATGATCAAAATTTTAGATACAAGCTGAGACGACAATTTCTCGTTTTTATAATTAAAAAATGTTTATTCAGGTTATTTCATTAAAATTATTTTATTATTTCTGGTACTGTTTTTTAATCTTTGAGACGACATCAACGAAGAGGCGGAGCAGTAGTCTGCTTTAAATAGGATAAAAAGGTTTTGAAAAGCAAATCCCATAAACCAATGTATGGATAATAATTGATCAGTCCTAGTACGAATGTAGGTCGTACTTTGGAGCATCTGAGCTCGTGACTTAAACTTTGCAAGCGATACGTATGTAAATATGTAAAGAAACTGATTTGTGAGATCTATAAGCTGACTTTTGTATTGCCGTAAAGATGAAGTCTATTCATGCTATTAACACAAATTATTTACGACCCAAACATCAAGATTTTGTTTTTTTATGTAGTGAAAAATTATAGAGATTACTTGAAAATGGTATCTATAATTGACCAATTAATTGTAACAAACATTCTTAAAGAATTATAATGCTTAATTGTTGTTGAAATCGATGTAGTACGTTAGAAAAGGAAATTTTCATTTTTATATATTGTATAAGCTTAGTGTATGTTACTCGTATTTACCGGATGATCCAAGAACCAATAATCGGTTTATATTCTCTTCTTGAAAAGAAAAACTGATATTAAAATTCGCCGGGAGCTGCGCCGTTACTAAATTTGAGCAAAACATACTTTTGTGGATACCGACAGCATAAAAACTTGTTATGGTCAAAAGCCAACATCAGCAATAAGCCATCGAGTGCTTATGAAATTGCTCCGTTGTCCCGCAGCTCAAACAAAACCTATGGTCTAACCTCTGTATACTAAACAAGCTGGACCTGGCAAACGTTGTTTTGCATTCAAAGATTTTTTTTATTTTGGTTATAATCGTCGTTCTATAAACATCAAACAAATGAAATTCGTTTTGTTGTTGAAATAGATTAATTTGATAAATTAGATTCGTTTTCTCTATTTAGTTGTTTTGGTAGGTTCTAACCTCTGATTTGAGACCGACGATTGATAAAACGAATTTTCATTTATTCTTATTAATTCAAACATATAAATTAGGCCTATCCACTAATAATTACTAATATTTGAAAATTAAAATTCATTTTTAATGTATCGTTAAAGAACGAACCTTTTTTTGTTTTTTTATAATGTCAAGAAATACAAATTAATTTCTGTTTAATTTTGCTGGCATTAAATGAATGAATAAATTTACTGGCTTTCTGATACGAAAACATGCCACACCTAATTGACAATGTTTAAAACAACTGTTTTCGAAGGCTAACCTATATATTTGCAATGATTGTCTTTGATTTTAATTTTTTTGGCAGCTTCCATTTTTTTTAAATATTTTTATTTTTAATAGCCACTTAAGCAAAGCCATTGTGGGCTTTGCAGGAACGTATATATTACTATTAAAGGTTCTGGGTCGTTCGTACAGGATGCGAGGACTTAATGGATAATGAATGGGGCTCTGTAACCAGCGCTTTCAAGATTTCGTAGTGTGTCTTGTCGAGGCTGGCTTTTGATCATACACTCCCATGGGACTTGGTCCACAGTCTGGTATAACCGCAGACGTGCAGTTGATTATAGGACATGTTGAGCTGGTCAATATGGTCTCTTATAGCTGGTTGTGATCGGCGGCAATCCTGCTAAAGTTAACTGAGCAAGAATGGCTAAGGTTTCTCGTAAGTCTGTTATTCCAGGTGTGTAATTTGGTTTTCCTAGTGCACCTTCTTCCCGTCGTTTTTTCCACGAGTTCCTTTCTTTCAGCTGTTGCGGTAGCTGAGCCACCTGGGTTGTTTCTTTGCTAAAACTTAATCGCTTTCGTTTTCCGGTATTCTACAGTGGGCTGGGATCCACCATCCACAATAATTGTTCCCGTATTCCAGCATCGCTGAGGATTCTCAACCTTTGACGGCATATGGTAAGAAAATTGGTTATTTTTGCCTCAATTGTGTTCTAGTTCTGTGAGAACTGCCATCCTGTCTGCTGGTAATATAATATATTGAATGGTAAAAGAAACATTGGCTTATGATTTTCGTTATTTCAAATCATGTTGTACTTATTAGTACTTATTAGGAGAGTAAAAGGAATGTTGAAGGATATGAGATATGAACCATTGGAAGTGAATGAACCACAAAAATGTCAAATGGGAGATGGTATATTAACTTCATGACGACGCAAGTGATATCATAGGGCTTTAAAGAGTTGGAGCTGTAACAATATGTGGTAATGATGAATGGAGGTATCGTTACCAGTCCTGTTCTACAAAATAAAGCTTATTTTTTTTTTTCAAAATTTCTAGTTACAAAATTCTGTGTTTCAAAATTCTGTGTTTAAAAATTCTGGATATATATATTTTTCTAGTTAATGTCATATCCTTATTAACTTACCACTTCCGTTTGAAGAATCACAGACTTCTCAACTCTTCTTTTATTCGTATAAATATGTTTCATTGCATATTTTTGCGGCCGTGCAAGCGTGCGTGCGCACACAATTAAAACAAAGAAATGCGATTTTATGAAATTTTCTTTGTTCACCCCGAAAGACCAGACAACATATCATTTTAAAAATTTAAACATTCGCTTACATTTCACCCTAAACTGAACATTTCTATAAGGAAGGGTATACGGCGATATTTTTATATGGTTTCGTGTGTGCAAGCTGGATCCGTATATTACTTATTATATATTGTATACGATATGCGTTATGCGAGTGTGTGAACGTATATAGGGTTTAGGGGGTAGGAGTCACCTCCTGTAGACTCTGGGATACACTTATTTGCACAGAACAAACCGGGTGAACCAGAAAATGTTTCCATGCAAAAAAAAATTGTGAAAATATACTAAAGAATTCTTTAATCGTTTTTAATTATCGGACGATTTTGATGTTACTAAGAATTAATTATTCTAACCAAAAAAAAAAATTCTTTAAAAATGTTATAAAAAAGGAATATTCAAAAAATACAGTTTTAATTTTTATCAATGAGATAGTTTTTTTGTTGGTATAAAATAATTAACGATATGGTGCAATGAGTATGGATTTTTTTTATTTCATAGCATGCATATTTTTTATTTTTGGTTTTATGGTTTAATTTGAAGTTTTATTACATAACTCATTTTTTTTTCTTTTAAAACAAAAGAAGATCAACAATATTAAGGGAAAAAATCATAAGAAAATGTTTTAGTTTCTTTTGTGCTATTTTGGACTATTTCTTTTTTTGTTTTATAGAAAAATATTTTGTTATTATACACCAGTAATTAAAAATAATAATAATAGTATCAGCAGGAATTTTAAAACCAATAGTTTCTCCACTCTAAAGCTTGGCTTTGATGATGATACAAGATTTTAAACATATTTAAAAAGATATTGTTTTATTAGTATTTTTACTAGTAAGTGGTGCAAAAAACATAGAACACACAAATAAATGTAGTTTGAAGGATGATTTTGACGGATTTTGTGACGTTCCAAACTGGGAAAAATAAAAATGATAACACTTTTCTATACTTTTGTAACCAACTTGTTCAGTCTAGGTGCCTTCAGTCTCAGTGATGGCTAATCCAGGTATCGTGTGCTTGCAACACTGCGGCTAACAAATATTGTGACTGAGTCTTCCGCACAATTGTCCGGCATGTCAACACAAGCTAGACCAGACCTCATTAGACTATTGTTACAATTTTGATTACCGTATACGTTCATAAAGTCACATCAGTATCCATGTTCAATTATTTTCCGACCCACTACCGGGAAATTCATGAAGTATTATTAATAACTATATTATTTCATGGCTAAATTTTTAATAAATATTATAATGTTATTCTAGTGACTATTTTAATGCGACTGACCTTTATATCGGAGTAACCAGTAATAATTGTTGAGTTCGGTGTGGTCTACAAAGGAATTCCGATAAAATCTTTAAAAGGTTGTTGTGGGAGCGTTGCAGAAGAAGGTAAAAATGTATACATATCCTCATAAAGCGCGTAACAAAAAAAATATAGAACTATGGTCCATTTATCAATTTTTTTTTTTTTTTTATAAAATAACTTATGGATTTTTGTTCAAGTTTAGATTTTTGAATTTTATTTTACCGACAAGAAGAGTAACACTTAAACCAGGCCTGTCCAACCCAAATCCCTTCACGGGCCTTAAAGGATGAAACTTTGTTTGCAGGCTCCATCCATATATGAATTAAGTAAAATGTCTGGCTGAAGAAGGCTGAAACTTCGTATGTGGGTAGGGGACACCTAATTCAGGTCATAGGATAGGTTGGGGCAGATGGAGAGCCGCGTTAAGGGGAGTGTCCAGATGCCCAATAGAAAAAGAGTACTTTTGTCAATTTCCTTTTTTTTGTTTATCACTGAAAGTTTTTTTTTTTTAAAAGCTACAATTTCGGTGTGTTGCACACAGTCGTATGATGTCTGCGTACAATATATACGAAGCGTTTGGTGAAAACTGGAAGTTTAAAAAGTTTAAAAAAAGAAAATCAAAACTATGTGAATGTAAAAATAAATAAATATATTTATTTTACTAGCATATTAGATAATTGAAATAAACTGTGTTTTTTAATTTTTTTTTAAAAAAATAAACACAAATTTGTTTTTATTTAATTTATTTTTTGAAAATATCATTTTGCACACATATGTAAGACCAAATTTAGTAATGCATTTTATCTCTAATAGTAATAATACTATCTGCAATTATGTGCTAAAATAATTGCAGATGGTATTATTACTATTAGAAATAAAATGCATTACTAAATATTTTTGTTGTAAGTTTAACCGTGAACTAAATATTTGAAAGATCTAAGATTACTCGATTTTCAATTATTAGGTGCTAGCGATAAATTTATATTCAAGAGTTGAAACAAGATTGTGCCCATAATATTTTGGTGCAATCAATACATATTTATTACGATAAATGAATTGTTGTTATCAATAAAAATATAATAAGTTAAAAATTAAATTAAATTAAATTATTCTTAAAATAATATTGTTACAAAATATTGTGAATACTTTTAATTTATTATGGAGACATTTTTGTATTTAAAATTTTTCTTTTAACTTCACTTCCAATTATTTTGATCCATTTAAAACTTGGCACATATAATCACTTGCATGAGACTGAAAAAAAAAGATTTTCTTTAAAAAACATTTTTTTTTTACCTCTCTTGTTATTTTGGTACATTTGTGCAATTTTTTGTGACATTTTTTGGTCACAACTTTTTTATTGATAAAATATGTTTTTTTACAATTTTGTTTTTTATTTGATTAATTTATTTTAAATTATATACTCTTACCACTGTTTTCTTCGTATGCCCAAAACTTGGTTGGGTAATTTATCCAATCATTATGATTTTAAAATGATTTTATTAGGACAAAAGCCAATCTAAATTCTAAATAAAACATCGATAAATTAATTTAAAATTCTTTAATATGTTTACATTACTTTGTTAATTAGCAGAGATCCAAAAAACTCCTCACTTTTATTTAAACAAAAAATGTATATATAAAATTGTAACAGGCATGTTGGGGTGCTGTTTTTTTTGCCTAATAATATTCATACCTATAAAAATGTATATTTTCTAAAAAAACTTTTTTTGCTTTTTTTCTTTGATATATTAGGTGTTACATTTCAGCCAAAATGACAAGTGACGTTAATTTTGAAAAAAAAAATGTAACTTTGCATTTTTTTAAATTGAAAAAACATTCAAAAAAATTAAAATTGTCATATTAAATATCCTGCAAAAAATAATAAAGTATTCTTTTTGTTTTTTTGCTGTTTGGCTGAAAACATATTGTAGCCAAACAGAAAATAACATTCTCATCATTTTTTGCAAAATGTTTAGTATGACATACAATTTAAAAAAAAAAAAATATTTTTCTTGAAAATCTTTTTTTTAACTTCTATTAAAAAAATACATTTTCAGTAAAATATCCTTGTAGTTTCAATTAAAAATAAATAACAAAAATAAAAAAAAAATAAAAAA
>JAAAKO020003383.1:0-21236 GCA_010015015.2 Bolitophila cinerea | reverse complement strand
TATTTTTCTAAAAACACTTTTGATTTTATCATTTTAGGTACATTTCTATATTCGTGCAAGATTTTATAATGATTGGATCCGTATTAAGAAATTTAATATTTTGACCTTATTGCATGACCCTAGGGTCGTTGACAACAAAAATAACTAAAATCTGTTGACAAAAATAACTAAAATACTGCCTCGAATTAAAGAGATGTTCATTACAAGTCCGTACATAGAAAAACTGGTTTATTTCGTGTCTATATATTAAAGTTAATGTGCGCTACTGGTGGTAAAAAAGCTTTCATAGCTCGGCCAAGACCAACACTAGTTGTAAATGCCAAAAATATATTTTATTTTATTATGTATTTGATAATTCTTTGCTGAAATTTATAATTTTAAAAAATACGAGTCGGGCAAATTATTCCATAAACATTTCACGCCCGTAAAACTCAGATTTATCCGAGGCGCCACCGCCAAACCACCGTTTAATGCCGTAGTGAACGCACTCGTGTACAAATTACGTATTTCGTATCTTCAATTTTCTCACAAATGTCAAAACTAGCTGCGCTCTTTTCTAAATAAACACAGTACACTCACTCTGAGAATTTTCAATATTTTTTTGTAGGTGAATCTCAGAGAACTGAGAAAAGAGAAAACCGTGTGTGTGAAAAGACGTGTGTGCGCGCGTGAATTCGATCTGCCACAGAAAATAAAATCGTGTCAATTTCCCGTTGTTTCTTTTCTTGCAAATAGATTAAACAGGTAAGCTAGGGCAGTTCGACGATTAGACTAATTGAAAATCACAAAGAAATCGGTAAAGATCAAGCGTAAAATAGGGCTTCAAATTGTGTGTTGAAAATTTTTGTCTGGAAAAGGTGCGTCGCCGCCATATTGTAGTTCTCGCCTCGGAACGCATAGTACGATTCTCATTCACACACATGACATACATGATATTTATGTGCTTGCTGCATACTTGCAAATTTAATGTATTAATATTTAAATTTGCGGAAAATGTGTGTGTGTGTGTGCGAGTGTGCACTGAAGATTGAAGGTGCTACTCACTAACCGGCCCCGCTGCTGCGCAAAAAAGCAATAAACTTAATTAACTTTTATAATTGATTTATTTACGTCACTTCGATAGTGTGCGCGCTCGGGTAGATTCAAATCGGCTGCATCTATTTTTGGAGATAGTTGGATTTCTCTCAGTGGTCATCACAGTCTAGAATCTTTATAAAACAATAATTTTCATCTTACAGATTCAACGTGCACAATGGGCTCTCGATTTCGTGAATGGGACCTCCAATGCAAGGTGTACGTCGGCAATTTAGGTTCGTCAGCCTCCAAGCATGAAATCGAGAATTCCTTCGGTAAGTACGGTCCGCTACGCAACGTTTGGGTGGCCCGTAATCCACCAGGTTTTGCCTTCGTCGAGTTCGAGGACAGACGAGATGCTGAGGACGCAGTTCGTGCTCTCGATGGATCGTAAGTATTTAATGGTGCTTGGGCGCTAATTTTCAATACAGGTCAATTAAAAAATTCAGCAAAATCCAAGTTTTTTGTCAGAGAATGGGAATGTATTAAAGTTTGTCTCCTTAAAATACCTTAAAACATAAATCAAAAACTGAAAATTCAGTGTAATATGGCCATAAATTTAATAGATTGCATTGTCACCGGAAACGATTCTGCACTAAATTTAAGCTTCTCCTCAAGATTTTTTTATTACAATAAATTTCAAAATTTGATTTTTAATGTTGAAGACATTGAAATTTATTGTGTTTATTTGGTGTTAGTTTTTAGAAATTATTTAATCATGAATTTCTTTTAGTCGATGCTGTGGCACCCGAATCCGTGTAGAGATGTCCTCGGGTCGTTCTCGTCGTGACGACCGCAAGGGTGGCAGCAGTGGCGGCCGAGAAGAACGCAGTGGTGGACGAGGAGGCGGTAGAAATCGGTACAGGTACGTAATAGCAATATTACGTTTTTTCTACTATTTTACCTAGCTCGTAAGCGGGAACGTTTGGAAGCAAGTTTAGTCCGGACGAACATTTCCGAGACCACTTCCAGGCGTTTCCATCCCTCCTTTCATTTACAAAAGATATAAATAGATATCCAATAGATTAAATAACCTTTATTGATAATTGACAGCAAAAAAAAACTCACAATTACTTAAATCATATATCCACATACACAAACAAATATATATATATATATATAATATTTATGCCCACAAATACTTACACACTCACACACACATATATTTGCTTTAAATAATTCATTATCAAATTAACAACACACATTCACACAAAAGAGATATCGATTTTGTACTGTGAGAGTAAAGTCTTTTTGTTTTCGTTCGTGTAAACGTGCTGTGTGTCTTGCTCGGTGACAACGTAAATACCAGAAACTTATTTATTTTGTCGATATTGATTTGTTTTTTTTTATATATGAAGCTTTTATAATTTAAATTTACACTAAGATTAATTAAACACATTAAATTAAATGTTCGTTACTTTGCAAACACACACACACACTTAAACACGGTCATTTATTTTTTTGGTGGTCTTACGTTGTTGTTTACACATACAGAGAAAGTGTTTTAAACAAACAAAAAAACATAAAAATGCAATTTATTAAAATTGGACGTGGTTATACAATTTCAGGACATTTTCCTTCAACTTGACACATCTGTACAACATCTGCATCCACAAGTTCACGTCGGCTGCAAGTGCTAGTGCATCAATGTTGTTCCGCCATCTTCCGCTTCGTTCTTCTCTCCTTTTGTTGTTGCCTACGTGATAGGTGATGAACAACGCGCGGTGCGCCGAAAGCCAACGATATTTTTGAAACGATACGAATATTCTATCGCAAAACATCAAGCCATCAAACCACGTTGACGTCTCCGACAGGAGGCGATCGCACAAAAAAAACAAATGTTAAATTATCAGTCTGACCAACGGACACCAGGCATTCGTTCCGTTTGCTTTTAGTCCCTTCTTCGCGCTGCGCCGGCATCACCGTTACAACGCCACAGCCCCCTAGAGTTAGATATTTACGATATCAAAATACAAACAAACAAATAATATGCGTAGACGCTTGCCAATTATCACCACCAACCAAAACAACCACCACCACAACCACCACCAAAGTACCAACCACCTCAACCCAACACCGCCACCACCACAACCTTTAACTACTACTGCTCTACTACCAACCGCAAAACGCAAGCGCGCGCATCATGTATACACACAAACACACACACATTCACACTCAGCCCCAGCAATATACTCTGTTTGTTGCTGCTGCTGCTACCAACCACAGCCCTTCGTTTCAATCAAAAAGTTGTCAACGTGTCGTCGCAGTGGCACACCTCCATCAACAACGGGGGCACAAAGGCCACACAGCTCGCACAGCGCCATCCACACAAAAATTTACCGGGGACCAACCGATATTACTTTCTGTTGTTACAAAAACAATTACTATCAATCAATCAAAATCATCTGTGTTGGATTTCAACTACCATCCTCCACCACTACAGCAACAACAACAACAGCCTCCAACCACCACCACCACCAAAAATTTCAACAATCGATTCGAATCCAAAAAAATATCAATCAACAAAACAAACAATTTAAAATATGTTTGGACTGTAAATACTCATTCAACCAAAAAAAAATACTACTACTCATACAACAACTACAACAACAACAACCATAAATTGCCCTGAGGTTGACTGCTAATGTACAAAAAAAATATCTACTATTTCTACCATCCTCTACTACTACTACTACCACCACCAACACCATCGCGATCTCAACCACAGCATCATATTTAGTGGTTTGTTTGTTGTTTCATTATAGTTTTTTTTTGTTATAGTTTGTTTCTTATGTTTTTGTTTTGCGTAATGAAACGATTTTTAATGTGTTGTTGTTTTTTTGAGAAATCCCCTTTAAAAATCGTGTCCTTTCGCATTCAAAAAATATAATATATATTTTCTGTTTTTCATATACATCATTATTGAATCATTTTTATTTAAGTAAAAGCTCATCATTGTAGTACTGAATACGTATTTTCTCACCCCACCCGTATGTCTTGATGGGATGCTCATTGGCATATCATTTTGAACGATTCTGAAATTCTCAAAATTATTCGTCAATGAATTTCCCACCAAAATACGATGATAAATTTAACAATTCGAGTGCACCTTGCCCAAGGAAATATCTAATCTTTGTTCTATTTCGCCTACAGATCCCGCTCACCTCGCCGCTCCAGGAGTCGCTCCCGCAGTTTGTCACGTGATCGTCGCAGCAGATCGGACTCTCGCGATCGTTATTAATCTTTGCCTATACGGGCATACATATATACAACAACAAAAACATATTATACGACGACGAGACAAAGGACGTAAGTGCGGCAACGTGACAGCAGCACTTATCAACATTTTTTTTAATATTATTATTGTTTAACGCATGGAACTATTTAAACAACGGCAATGGCGCAACACACGCACACATACACCAAACACTAGCGCGTTTTTTTCTTTTGACACAAATATGATGTGTCTCCATAGTGTTTGTGTGTATGTGTGTTATTATTATTGAACACTCAAAAAATGTTATGGTTGCGATTTACACTCTCCTCTCTGCTAACTTGAGTTGAACAACACATCCGAAAATAATGCCAGCCAACTTAGAAAGGAAGTATTAAGACAAAAAGTTATGTAATTTAATTTTTTTAAAGCATTTTTCTAACCCATTTTGTAAATGTACAAGCGAGTCCGAGTACGTACACAGCGAAGTTGACGGGTCGTCTGTCAGGTGTACGCGGTTTTTTTTGAAATACAAATATAAGAAAATACAATATTCCACTTAAATTGCGTGCGTGATTTTTATTGCTTTGTTATGTTAGTTGGTTCCGGTGTTGATGATCCGATTGAAGGCACCGATGTTCTTTGCCTTGACGGCCTCTTTTAGAAAGTGCATCATTGTGGTGGCGTGGGTGCCCACTGTGGGAACAATTTTTAAATCTCTACTTAAGATTTGTAAATTTTTCAACCAACTTACCCCGCAATTTGCTGGCTGATTTTAGAATTAAATTGATGGCTTCCAGTGACTTCTGAATCTCGAGAAAGCTTTGCTGACGAATTGTGTAGCAGCTGAGAATGTCCTCGGTTAGTTTATTCATGTCGGAGTACAGGCCGGCCAGGGCGTCGCTGTGATAAAATGGGGCAGTAAGCATTTTATTCACATATAGTTTATTTAGTTCTTACTGATTGTAAAGTCGGGCGTCCTCAATGCGCACGATCAGACTCTTTGAGGTGTTCTTTTTCTGCGATAAATCCAGGCTGAGATTCGTGTAGGATGCCTGAAAGCCATCGATCTTGCGGAATAAGGTGCTGATTTCCGCCTCTACATTCGGAAAGTGGGCTACGGTCTGGATGGTAAAAAAACGATGATGATTTTTATATTTAAACAAGTTGGGTACAGGCGTATTCCTTGGCCAATTCTAAGACGAATAGTATTAATTCCTTTTAATAAAAACGTTAAAAGGGTTTACTACATCCAAAATATGGGTAATTAAATATTTTTGCTTTTCAGAAAAGTGAATAAGAGAAACAAAAAAGTAATCATTCTATTCTTCTATTGAACTCCGACCACAATCCGCATCGGGCGCAAATTTTTCATTACTATCATCACTCACCTGCAAATTATCCATGTTCAAGAATCCAGCGAGAGATTGTATCAGATTGCCGGCCAACTCGATGTTGTCGGTGGTCAGTTTTATAGTGCCACCATCGCCAAAGTGCAGTGTCACGTCGCTCTTGTTATACAAGCTGGTTAAATTGAGGCAGAAATCCTCCACCGCTTCAACTGTGTCCGGTTCTAGGTCGGCTTCGAGTAGGAAATTCTGTCACCAATTGATTAAATTTATTTGTGGGTGATTTTTGGAATATATATGGTATATGTATATAATTACGAAGTACCTGATTAATCCATATGCAGATCCTCTGAAATCGCTCGTTCACCTTGAAGCTAACGTACGACTTATTCAATTCCGGTGGGCTACCTTTGATTCAAATTTCAAGTGAGTGATTTCTGTGCGATTTATGTATGTAAAAAAAAAATTACTGGGATTCAACGTTCCAACTTCATCGTATTGGACTGCATACATAGAGAACTTGGGCAATTGACGTGTTAGTTCAAACACATGGAACTGCTGACTGTCCGCATTGCCCACAAGAGCCTGATGGCGTCAACAAAAGGGTCAATTATATAAGTAAGTAATATTTCGAGATTTTTGGTTTTTACACCCGTCACCTTTATGTTCACATCATAACACATGTCCTTCGGAATCTTCAATGGCACGATCACACGCGAGACTCCTGTCTGACTGGGATACACAATAAACGTTTCCGAATCAAATATTCCCTCAGAAAATATTAGCACGGCCCGGATGATGGTCGAGTTGTTTGTACTTATCTTGATCTCGATGTGTGGCTAAACAAAAATATCAATAAATCTAAATCGATTCAAATTAATAACAATTAAAAAATACATTCTCTAAATCTTCAATGTTTGTATAGATTCCAATCTGAAGGCGCGTATTTGACGGAATTATGCCAACATTTTCTGGCACAGCTGCAACGAGCATTCGACCATCGTCGTCTGATGACGCCTTGTCCTTGTTAAACTTGACATTACTTTCGTAGTGCGCGAGCTCGCACATTAGATTCTTCTTGGTCATCAGCAGTGTGGCCAGTTGCTGTTGCTCCGCGGACTTGATGCCGCACAGATTGATCTTGGACTTTTCGTAGCCGCGCACCTCTCCGTTTGACGTGCACAGGATCAGGTCGTACGTGCCGTTGCCGCGATAGTCCGCCTGACCCACTGACGTAATGGGCTGGCTAAACGTGAGCTTGTACAGTACGTCTCCAGTGATGGAGTCACGCACGTCCACTTTGCCATTTTCCCAGCCCACGATGAGTTGATTCTTGCCCGAGCCGAGCAGGTCGAAGCTGGCCAGAGAGGTTCCTTTGTTTTTGGACTGTATTTGCAGTTTTTTTTTTAATTTAATTGTATTAAATAAATAGATTGAAATAATAATAAATATATAAATGATGGATTTAAACCTTGATTCGCCATAAACGAATGTTGTCCTCGTACACGCCCAGGGTGCCATCATTTAAGGTGTATGCCAACGAACAGCCCTTTTCTGGAAACCATATTATTCGATCATCATCAAAATATTATCCGATTTCCTTTAAAATTATTTATATATATATGTATTATAAATATATTCTCACCAATCTGACAAATTTGCTGGATCGACGCTTTTTCATTCATCTCAAAGACAATACTATCATCCTTATAGATTAAAATGTTTCCAGAGTCCGTGCCGGCCACAAGCTATAAAATCACACAACGACAGATAAGTGTTCAATGATCACGCAAATAATATTTATATACCTCATTTCGTCCATCCTTGTTTACGTCAATCAGAGCCAGAGTGCTCACAGATCCATTTGTGACAATCCAGAATGCCTCCTTACCAGTATCATCGAAACCACGCAAGCTGTCTGGGTGGACAAATAAATAAACATATAGTAACTATAAAAATTCTATCAGAGTAAAAGGTTATATTTAGGGGAGACCGGAGCGAGTTGTTTTATGTTTTTCTAAAAGATTTATGGCATCAAAAGTATAGAAATTAGCAACAATTTAATTTATAAACATATATATAATATTGATCTTTACCTATAATAATAAAATAAAAATAAATTAAAAAAGCTATATTAATAAACGTTTAAAAAAATACAGTAGCCAAAACTTATACCACTTACTTGGGGTAAGTTCTTACAAATGCTGTCTTTACTGCCATATTTAAAATACCTAATTTGCAAAAATAACTCTAAAAATTAAAAACAAAAGAGGTTAAAATAATAATTTCAACAAAATCTTCAAAAAAAAATTGTTTTTTTTATTTTATTTTTTTTATACTTTTTTTAAGTCTCAAGTTAATATACTAAGTTTGAGCAGTATCAGATAAATAAAACTTGGTTAAATTGAACTTGTCAGTATTGTGCGGGGACGAATTGTGCGGAACGAATTGTGCGCACCGCCGTAGGCATCACGTTTCCTTCCATAAAACGCTTTTGGTCATAGAGTACTTTTCTACTTCTATATTAATATATTTAACAAAATTAAAATTAAATTTACTTGGGAACGTAAAGGAGTACAACTAAGTTTGATAGCTCTAAAAAGGTGAACATTCTGTCTATAATATGTATGCCGTACTTCAAAAATGCACCCCCCACCAAAAATCATTTAAAAAGGTTCGATTTTACCCTAAAAACCCCCTTAAACCCTTAAGGGGATTTTTCAAGGCAAAAAAAAACGTTTTGGGATCAGGGTAACATCCCCTACATCCCCTAATTTTTTTTTTTTGGGACGGGGCGCTAAAGTAAAGATTTGCAAAAATTTAATATATATATATTATATATAGACATGAAATAGACAAATTTTTCTATATACGGACTTGTGTAATGAACATCTCTTCAATCCGAGGCAGTTTTTTTTAGTTATATAGTTAGTTTTATCATAAAATATCTTGTAAGTAAAGTTAGGTACACATGATAAAAATTAAAATATTGGTCAACTTAATACAATTTAACAAATATTCAAATAACAAATATCTTTAAACTATTTCAATACGTGTTATACCAATAATATCTCCCTAAGAGCAATAATACTCTTGAGGAGAAGTTAGGTTATGTTATTTAATGTAATGTAGTTAATATATATTTAACAATTAAATGATGTTTTTTCTACAAATATGATATATGGCACAAAATTTAATTATTTTAAACTGTATATACATTTTACTCAACCAACACACAAGTGCCTATACTTTAAAGTTTTCGAGAAAATAGCCGCAATGTTCCAACTTATGTGTTTAAACTTGCCCCGGTCTCCCCTAATTCTAAATACTCACCATTGCCGCCTAAAATCACCAGCGGTGCTGCATGCGAACCAAACAGCCCGATTATGATCTTTGTGATACCCTCCTTGACATTATTATAAAACATGTCCGTGTTGTTGTCCACATTGTAGGCTATTTTTTATAAAAGCGCATATAATTTATTTTATATTCTAGAATTTCAAAATTATATTTTAATATATATATATATATATGATGCGTACCCAACACATGCGTCGGACTGCCAATCACTAGGATTTCCTTGGTGTCCTTCAGAGACATGCAGCCCGTCTCGATGGCTGTGATCTCCTGGTTAAAGTTCAGCATTGCAATGTCATAGTTCGTTTCGGACCAGGAGATGCGATTGTTCGAGGCACCGATTTTCTTGTGCGGACTATGGATTATCACCTTGTCCGTGCTGGTGGCGGCCGTCAGGCACACATGGATACCATCGAATTTACCGAATTTCAATTGTCCGACGATCGTCTGGTTCAGACGAAACGAGAAAACCGGATTTATGGCAAAACTCATTGTTATTATCCGGAGGTCCGTCTGAACTGTGTTTATACAAAATAGTTTCTGAATTTCTAGATATTTACTCTTTTGTGATGGGCTCAAGCGGTTTCCATGGTATCCGCTCGGCGATCGAATGAGGGGAAATATATGGTGTCGGGAAAGCGAGAGTAAATATTCAACAGGTGCTAAATTCTCCTATTCATAAAATATTAACGAATCAACAAATTGAACAAAAGATTTAAAATAAAGTTTAAATAGTGAATACATTGCGTTGTAGTATATATATTTAAGATAATTAAAAACAGTCACTTAATTCATAAAGTCCGCAAAACTGGGATCATCGTACGAGGGCACAGAGTTAGCGTTCGGTACACGAACGCCACCCATGTGTGGATTACCGAGTCCACCCGGGTTTTGCATGCCCATCGGAGGTCGATACTGATTGCTGGGCGTCTGCTGTTGCTGTTGCAACAGGTGCCGTAGACCAGGATTATTGTTTGGCATTCCTGGACGAATCATACGCTGCTGGTTCAGCAGTTGGTTTGGCTGCTGCTGCTGCTGTTGACCTATATTCATGGAGGCCACATTGCGTTGCTGCAACTGAAGCTGCTGCTGTTGTAGTTGCTGCTGTTGTTGTTGCTGCTGTTGTTGTTGTTGCAACAGAGCCATCTTGAATTCCTGTTGCTGTGCACTCATTTGCATATTGTTGTCAGGCTGCATCTGTTGTTGTTGTTGTTGTTGTTGTCCGGGCATCTGTCCGTAGCCACCGTCAAAGCTCTTGAACATCGGATCCGGCTGTAGGTTCGGCTCAAGTTTAATCTGTGTAACACGTTTCAATGGTGAATTATAAATACAATTTAATATAAAGGAATATATTATTTGTCACTTATACCTGTGTGCATGCTGGTCCAGGCTGCATACTGTTATTGCCGACATGATTCGGACCACCCTGTTGTTGATTGCCAGGCAAATTGTTACCACCTGGAATGTTTCCCTGTTGGCGTGTGATTCCTTGCACTTGCTTCTGCTGGATGACCTTGCGCAGACGATCGACGAAGCCCACTTGATTGTTGGGCACGAATCCAAGGAATGCTTTCTTTTCGGCTGTGTACAACAGAATCAGTACTTTAACATCACAAACTGGAGCTCCCTGGGGCATCGTAAAGTGCACGCAACCAGCCTGAATAGTGAGAACGAAAATGAGGCGACGTTTCAATGGAAGAAATATGCTTGATACTTACGAATCCCGAACTCATGACTTTGGACAGTGCTTCGAGTGCTTCACACGGATTTGGATGAAACACAACGGTTTTTGAGTCTTTTAGGTATTGACCACCGATGTTTCCGACTAGTTGCTTGGGCATCAATTGCATGATGAGGCGTTGCGGCCAATTGTCCGCTTTCCTATGAAATTGCAATTTGAAAAAGTGTTATAATTATTATTTAAATTATTTATAAGACATTGATAAGATTACAGTTCTGGCTCGCCGTCCTTGCTGTTGGCTGTTACGTGACACGGAACCTGCCGCGTGACCTTTGGTTGATCACTGCCGGTCTTGGCCTTCTCAATCCACTCCAGCACGCCGGTCCAGATTTTCTCACGCGCTGTTGTCGAACCGCCGGACTGTATTGGTTGCTGTGGTGTTTGTTGCTGCTGCTGTTGTTGTTGCTGCTGTTGTTGTTGTTGTTGTTGCTGCTGTTGCTGCTGTTGTTGCTGCTGTTGCTGTAACTGTTGCTGTTGTTGCACTAAAATATCAAAGATATTAGTTTTCTTTATAATTTAGTTTGATCAAATTGAGCTCACCATTATTTGGCATTGCATTTAGTTGCGGATTCATCTGTTGTTGGTTTATCATCTGGAAGCGCATGTTTTGTTGTTGTTGTTGTTGCTGCTGTTGTTGTAGTTGTTGCTGTTGTTGTTGCTGTAGCTGTGGCGTTACGTTTTGTGGTCCTAAACGAAAGATAATATTTAGATGTCCTTTGAGAAATATATTTTTAATAAAAAAAACTCACCGGTTAGTGCATTTGAATGCGGTGGTGTAGAGAGTTGGGTAATCAAGGCCGAGTTTGAGGTCGGACTAGGCTGTTGGTTGATTCCTTGTGGTCCGGCTCCAGCATTCGACATGAATGGTCTCTGTTGTTGTGGCACGATCCAACGGCTAGGCTGCTGGTTCATTGGATTGTTATAGCCCATTGGATTGTTTTGTTGCGGTTGTTGTTGTTGTTGTTGTGCGTTTTGATAAACAGGAATAATAGGCTGTTGTTGCTGCTGTTGTTGTTGTAATTGCTGCTGCATACCGACCACCTGCTGGGGCTGCTGTCCTTGTGGCATAGGTCCTAAACATTTAAATATGTTACAAAACAATTCTACACTGTAAACTTGACTTCATTCAAATACCCCGATTGATACCTGGCAGCAAATTTGCTTGATTCGGATTTGAGATTCCAAGATGCTGCTGATCGATTGGCCCCTGTACGGCATTCGACAGTGGACTGGACATATTCATAATTGTGTGATTTGCCGCCAGAGTTGTTGTTGGACTGATTGGACGCTCCTTTAAATTGTACCCTTTCAATAGTACCAGATGTCTAGGATCTTTTGAGTAGTTTTTGTTGGCCAGTGACGACAGGTCTCCGTCGGCCATTTCGAAGAGCTTGAACAGCACGGGAATCTTGCGCGGTGATAAAATCGACAAATTCACGTTTTTCTCCTGGAACACGGCTGCCATTTGCTCTGCCGTCTTATTCTCGTACTGCCAGCACTCCATGACCGGCATCGAGTAGTACGCACTGTTGCAGATCAGAATGCAATGCTTCTGCACTTGGACCTGATAGCGTTCCTCACGCTTCTCGTTCATGTCATCGAAGCACACTAGTGCGGTGGCCATACCCTCTGCAAGATTTGCATACGATTCACTCTTGCCACCGGTTAGCCTAAAATATAGTGTTATTTTTAATTACCCCGAATATTCTCAAAATGAAGGTACATACTCTAGTTTATCGATGACGTTCAGCACCTTTTGGGGACTCACGAATGGACCATACGTGACGCACGACGTACCGGGCATGCTCTGCGCTGTCTTGTACACAACCACACCGTATATAAGGCTGTTTGCCTCCGTAAAGTACTCCAACGTTGGAATTATGTAGTTCATCTTGATGTCCATTAGATAGGCCCCATTGATGGCAGTGCCCTCAATCAGAAAGATAACGTTCGAGCACATATCAAACTCGTTGGTGGAGACCATGTTTGCGCGTACAGCAAGGTGTGTCTGGCGCAAGTTACTAATGATTTTACTGCCGGAAAGCTAGAATATCAATAGAAAAGCTGGGTTAATGCAAATTTGTCTGCATTTTCAATAACAAACTAAAAAAGTGTTTTTTTTTCTTCTGTGCGTTAGTAGAACTGACTCAGTAGCGCGTATATGTCAATCTGGCCAGGCTGTCAAAATAGGTACATAAGGAACAGAAGAAGGTTTGCGTCTTTGCTGAAATTAAATTTATGGAGACATTTGTAAGGTTTTTATTGTATAAGTAAAATTATAAAATTTTAGGTTATGATAGAATTTGTAAAAGAAGTATTATGATAATTAGTATAATTATATGTAATTTTAAAACACTTTACCTAGGTGTTACGTAGTATTTATGAATAATTTCATATATTTTATTTAAACGCCAAAATGTATACTTTTAGTAACACATTTAATATGTTCGTGTCCATGCTAAACATAGTTCTACCTCGAAATGTAGAGGCGCCACCAGCAGTGCGCAGATCTCGTACACCAAATTTGCGATGGACCTGTGCAAGGTTTAAAGTGTATTTTTTTCGCGCTGGAATCGAGTTTTCGTTTCCGCCAGCTTTTTTTATCCTCTACACGTTCCGTGAACGTCATGAACAATGTATTTTGGATGTAGGCTAAGATTTAAACAGTTTGCTCCTAACGTGAGTTCGTGTTTTTAACATAATTTGGTGTACATTTACAGGCAGGACGACGAACAGCTCCAACGACAACGACGTCACCAACAAGATTCTGAAAACAAACAAAAGTGCCACACATCTTGCTGAGGTGGAGCAATCCGCCAACGTGTCAGCACTACGTGAACCCCAATAACATGTCAATTAAGAAGAAACACAACGCCAACAACAACAGTCCCATATCAAGACGAAAGCTATTCCACTTTTTATTCAAACACTATATTAGAAGTGCCTACACCGGAATTGCTGCTAGCACATCCGCAGCCGCTGCTGCCAACGCAACTGCCTCATCCGTAACTACCAATAATACTCCTGCTGCTACTACCAGTAAGAATGTCTCCCCGCCAACAACGCCAACAGCACCACCAGCATCACAACCGTCGCAGCCGCACAGAGAATTGAGATTCGAGTATTTTAACGATATGATCGAATGTGAACACGGAATTCATCGCAATTATAGTCAACCGCCGTACCTGAAAATTCCACGGAAAATCCTGTTCAAGCGAAACATTGAGTTTGTTTGTAAACTGCAGCAGAAAAGCAAGCCTCCGGAAGCAGCATTATTGTCGGAAACTACGACGACAACTGCCGAGGCCTACATTGCCATAACTTCGCCGTCCACATCGCATACAATCAGCGCCACCAAGGCCAGTGCAACGAAACTGGATTGCATAATCAAGAAAAGGCGACGCGACAGTTCGGCTGTGGGAATGTGAGTATTTTATATTTATCTATTTTACCGGATATGAAGAAGAGAAAAATATTTTTAATTTTATTTTTAAAATAGTAATAATAATTCTTGAACGAAGCGTGTACTCACATACTGAACGTTACTATACTACAATCGATTTACACGTAAAGTGCTTCTCTTTGCCGCCGTCGCCGATCTTTAGTGGCTTCCTCCTACATATTGGCGAGCTCATAATTATTCCAAACTTGAATGCGTGTGTATGAACCGTGGAATCCACACAGTGCCATACAAATAAAACTAAAAAGTTATCGACGTGTCTCACGTTCGTGTCCTGCTGGTAAATAATTATCTGAAGTTCAAAAGGAGCGAGGGCTTGTGTATTCTCAAAAGGAAAATGTATTTATAAAAGTGTTTCACGTCTGAATTCACAAGTTTTTAATTGGATAACGTTTTTCGTCGACAAACAAATCGAATAATTAGGTTTTGTACACCGGATTTCGCGCGCGCGCCATCGACCGCGCGAGAAGCCTAGACACTAACAAAAACCTAATATATATTTTAATACTATATATTTATACAAATACCTGGATTTGTCTCTTCATTTCTAGATCCACAATGACTGTCACACAGCCGACGGACAGAAAATTCGGTCAGAATGACGACGGTAACTACTAGAATTAAAAGGTATTTATTTTTATAATCGAATCTTGATTTTAGACATTGGCTGGGGCAACAAGATCAAAGTCAGTCTTATCCGGGAGCCGTCCGCATCGTTTGGCGTGTGCATCGTTGCTGGAAAGGTAAATTGTTTTATATCTACAGAAAGTTCACACTTTTATGTTATGGCGTTTTCTTGTAGGTAAATCTGTCAAAGGATACCCAGGTCAATGGCATTTTTATAAAGAACATCGTGTCCGGAAGTCCGGCTGCTCTCGCAAAGGACATAAAGGTAAATAAAAGTCAACTTTAAACAGATGCTTCGTTCAGGCAACAGAGACTATAGACAATTATGTACACAGATCGGTGATCGAATTCTGTCGGTAAACGAGCGCGACGTACGCAACGCCACCCAGGACGAGACCATTCAGCTTATTAAGAACGCTGGCTGTGCCATTGATCTGGTGCTGCAGAGTTTCGATGGCAACGACTCGGAGAAGTCTAATGCGGAAAAAACACCACCGGACGACAACGGTGGTGGCAGCTCCGGTGCTTCGACTTCTTCACCAGCGGCAAAACCTCTCAAATCTGCCATGTCTGCATCGGTACGGTTCAAGGAGGAAATTGGTGAGTAGAATATGAGGAAATATAAAATATATTTATAAATTTATAATTTTTAAATTGTAAAATATACGCAGATCCAGATTCGATGACCACTCCGAGGAAAGTGATCACCGACGATGAAGACTCTTCATCGGACGACGAAGAGGAAGAAACAGCCGGAAAGGTGGTCACAAAAGCCGGTTACGAGGTAAGATTACATTACAAACTAAGTTCGGTTTAAAGGCGATTTTTGTGATACGAATTCTAACCAGATTAGACTGGAATACTAACATCGGTGTGTACCATATTCTACTAACCAAAAAACGTGTGTTTGAATCGAATCTGACCAAATCCTTTTTGACAATTTTTGCCAAGCCTTCTCTCGCTGGCAAAGATAGCCGGGTTTCTGTAAATGCAATTAAAAGTCTCAGGGTGATAGTGTTAAATTCTTTGATTGAATTTTTTGACTTACAAAATACAAATTATCTGATTCAACTAACCTAACCAAAGAAAACAAGTTTGAAGTGTTCATTTGCTTCTACAGATCGACCGCAAGTCCGCGGGCAATGTCAAACGAACCAAGGATGAGATCGACGGAGACGAAGAAAAAGAAAATGACTTTGGCTACACGACCAGTACGTTTCAGGAGACTTACAATAACGTTTTCTTCTACTAAACAAAATATTTTCTACAGAAAAATTGAAGAAAAAATACGGCCAACTCGGAAATGTGGTGCGGGCCCTGGTGCAGCGTGACGGAAACGGCTGCATGGGTCTGGCACTGTCCGGCCACCGTGATCGCAACGAAATGGGCAGTTTTGTGGCCGGCATCAATCCGAAGGGCAGCGCCAGTAGTCAAAACATTCGAGTGAGCGATGAGATTTTGGAGGTATGTCGTTTTTCTATACAAATTCTATATGTCTGGTCAGCGTGAAATTATACAGACATTTATTTGCACAGATCAACGGTGTCGTGCTCCATAGGCTTTGTCATCTGAATGCTTCTGTGATAATCAAAGGAATACCGGGCATCACGTTGGAGTTTATATTGTTGAGGTGTGTGCGTGTAGGGTTCAGGAATGTAGAAATCACAATCTAAATGGAATTTTTATGATTTTATAGGAGAGACTCTGCCATAGACGACCTCGCCGTGAAGTCAGTGATCAGTTTCCCGGCAGCATTCGATCAGGTTAAAGCTGATTGCTTGCTTTGTTGTTTTGCATTAATTTAATTACATTATCGCATTTTTAGTTTGACCAATTGTACGCGTGCTTCAAGAACGTGCGCAACGTGACCATTCAAAAGGTAAACAAATACTAATTTAAATTTGGAGCTAACTTGACATAGGTACTGTTCAATTATCAGGTCGGCACTAGTCTTGGCATCATGATCATCGAAGGCAAACACTCGGACGTCGGTCAGGGCATCTTCATCTCGGACATACAGGAGAGCTCGAACGCAGAGACGGTTAGCTGTTTGCCTGTATTATATATTTTTTTCTGATCTTTGTATTAAAACCCTGGTAGGCTGGAGTGAAAATCGGTGAAATGATCCTGGCTGTAAACAAGGATCTGCTTATCGACTGTAACTACGATGCGGTGAGTTATATATTATATATATGTGATAAAAAGTAGTAATAATTAATAACGATATTCGCAGGCAGCCGCATTGCTGAAGAGGGCCGAAGGAATTGTAACGTTGACCGTTTGCAATCCAAACAAGTCGGGTGAAGGTGAAGCAGGCAAGGACGAAGCAATAGTCGCAGTCAAGGGTAAGTTAGAAGCTACTAATATATTGGATTTTTTAGTTACGAAAAGTTGCAGTCAATTGCACCCAATCAATATCGTTAGCCTTAACGAAAAAATCTCACAAAACAATTTCAAGATTTGTCTGCAAGATATCTAGCCGAATTCTTATTTTCTGTCTCCATTTCTTTTTATCTAACATAAACGTATTCTATCAGAGGAAAAGAAACCTGAAGTAATCCCAGAACCAGTAGTGCCCAAGGATCCGGCCACTGATCCGATAGCATCGAACAAAGAAACAACCATCGAAATAAATGCGGCTAACAAGCCGCTTGGCATTGTCGTCGTAAAGGGTGACAGTTCAGTGGTGCAGGTCAGGATAATTTATATGAGACACATTCATGATGATTTACCGTTATACTTGAATTTCATAGGTTGGTGCGTGCGTCATAGTCATTCACACGGACGGTGGCGTGCATAAGGACGGCCGTCTGAAAATCTTTGACAAGATTACCGAGATCGACGGTAAGGCATTATCATCGGAGACCAGCGAAGAGAATCTCAAGAAGATATTCCAGCATCTTTACGCAAAGGTAGTATACCAAAATGTAAATTTCGATTAAAAATAGAATTAATTTTGTAATTGATTAGGTTAAAATGGTAGTGTACCGGGCAGATCCGATTGACGTGAAAGAGATCGAGGTGGACGTGACCAAGAAATCAGGAAAGGATCTCGGTCTTGGATTCGCCGAGTGCAAGGGCACAGGAATCTATGTCACCGAAATCGTAAGATAAACTCAAGCAATAGAAGAAAAAACACATGATTTAATGATTTCTCTGGCATTTTAGATTCCGGGCAGTGTCATCGACGTGGACCGACGCATTATCAAGGGTGACATCATCACACACGTCAACGGTGACGACATACGTTCGCTGAGCTTTGTCGAGTGTGCGGTGGCCGTTAAGGCAGCTCAGCCAAAAGTCACATTTAAAGTAATTAGGCCAAAGGGCAAAAAGTAAAGTAAATCAACTAACAAAACGCATTCGCGCGCGCTAACACAACTAATATGCATTTGAATTTCTAGAAATATATTTATTGTCCCGTTAACAAAAAAAATAAAATAAAAGAGACCCAAACTAACGAATCTTAAATGCTCAACATCTTTTTTTTTGGATTATTATTATATTTCAAATATGCGTGTGTTTAGCAATAATTTTGGGCGAAATCTTATTAGAAAAAAAAATGGATTTTTACCAACGAATTCGATATCTAGGGCTTATCTTTGTCGGCTTTCTTATCCTTGGTCATTGAACCGACTGCATCACGAATCGTTTCCGACTGTGGATCCACTCCGGGCAGATTCTCGAGTACGCTCTGTAAAAAGTCGGGATCGCTAATGACTTCGTCCACTTCCATGGCAGCGGCAGCATCGTCCGGCTTTGGGCGTTTCGCAGCCGGAGTTGGGGTGTCCTCTACAGAAATTCAGTTGGTATTAATGACGTGAACTAACATAAAAATATGGTTATGTTTTGACTTACGTTGATCCTGCATGGACATCTGCATGGCGAAAGCGATCTGTTCCTCCTCGGTCATGTTACCAAAGTCGGGCATACCGTCGTCGGCACCCTGTAACACAAAGCACATGTTTAGTAACGTAAAATTTTGTACTCCACTCACGATAAATCGATATCTAATGAAAATTACGAAGATGGGTATGACATGCATCTAGACTACAAGGTAATCTAAAATATAGAGAAAATAGACACATGCACAAGAAGACTACAAGAATGAAGAAGAAAAGGAAGACATCACGAACTCTGTTGCGTTTTACCGAGTTCTCTGTTGACAGGGCCAAGGCTCGCTGTAACATGGCCTCCTCGGTATTCGGCTCAACGGTAGCCGCAGCAATTCCACCGGCTATAAGTGGCACCGTTTCGGCGGCGGCTGCACCAGCGCTGGCCATTGGCACGTCCGACTCGGCAATAGCGCGTCGTTGTTCGTCCTCTTGACGCTGTCGCTGCTCCTCCATGGAAACACGAAGAGCCTACAAGAGAGCACACAAAACAAATCAGATTATTATCTCAAGAAACTCATTGAATCCTTTGCGTAGTAAATTACAAGAGCAAGCTCTGGATCTTCGTTGGGATCGACGCCAAATTCAAAACCGGCACCACCAAGTCCAGCTCCGCCGGTTCCGTCTTCACCCTGGATAATCGGTGACGTGATCAGTGCCTCGGACAGTGCGGAGCCACGGGGAACCGTGACCAAATGTGATCCGGTACCGTCCTTTCCGTTTAATGCATTCACGAAGGCGGTCAGCAGCTCAGTGTTGCCAGCGTGTTCACCAAAACTGACGATGTCAGCGTTTACCTTCTCTTTCTTAAGACGCTTTGCAAGTTTAACTAAATCTGCTTCCTCCGCCTCGATGGGTGATCCAACAAAAACGACGATGCGCATTTTGTGGTTTTTACCCTGACGATGTTTTAGGACGAGCTGCAAAAATAATCGAATTTAGTAAAATAATAGCTAACGATTATGTGGGGTGACCTACGTGAGCAATTCGCACACCTGTGATGATGTTAATGTCTCCCTTGGGCTGTACTAAGTGCATCTTTGAGAGCAGACGACCGACATCACTGGTTAATGTGGCTAGAACCTCAACGGTGCTACGGATTCCAGAAACATTTAATATAGCATTATTACTATCAAACACATTCAATAAAAAATATACCTTGCGTAGGTGAGCAAACCAACGTTATTCTCGGGATTCGCCCGAATCTTGGTCATACCAATCAAATTGATGCCATCCTTTTGTACGTTCAAACGTGTCGGAAAATAGTCTCCATTGCGCTGATAGTTGCTGTTATCAAAGCTGCAAGAAACGATACAAAAAGATTAAATAATATTAACAAAAGAATAAGTTCCGATCACACAAAATATTCATCGCGATTTTGTTGTCTTCAAAACTGCTGTCTCACCCCGGAGTCGTCTCAATTCGACAGTTTTTAAACACCTATTTTCATTGCGTACAAAGAAGATTTTTCTTGCCGACGGAAGCGTAGGATCTTTGCGAGTCGGTGCATTTTCAATTCATAAGAAAAACACTCGAAAATTGGATATAAATAGGCGAATAAAACTTACCAAATCATAGTTGATTCCAGCACCATCTTGAAATTTTTGTGTGAGTTTTTGACGTTTTTGTGTTTTGTCTTGATGTGTGTGTGTGCGCCGTTGTTCGATTATTTTATTATTCTGTGTTCTGTCATTCGGTTTCGGTTATCGTTTCGACGCTGACTTCAGGTTAATGAAATTGTGTCTATCATTCGCGCAGTGTAGCCAACCGAGAAGCTACAAAGGTAAAGTGTTAGTTCGTCTGCGCAAGAGATGGCGACACATACGTAAATTATTTTCTAATTTTTAATTTAAATGGGGAGGTTTTTAAAGAAACATATTTTAACATAATAATATTTTTTTATTTTGTTGATTATATAAAATAATATATATTAAAATAAATTATTTTAGATTATGAATTTGTCGCCTTTCGAAATTATCTTCTTTTAATATTTATTTTTTTATGTTAAAAAGTTTTATATTCATTTATTAATATTACTATGTATATCTAATAAAATAAATACAATTAAGCGTCTCACGAGCCCCTTAAGTGGGGAAGGGCAAAAGTTTAAAGTCATAAAATAATGTAAATCTAAAGACGGACTCTGAAAATAACATATTATTTACCACTTAATTAAATATAGTGAAGACGAATAGGCCTTAACATACCTTAACATAAAAAAGTAAAGTTTCTTTCTAATTTTTCTCCTAAAGTTACTAAAGGTTAAAGAGGAATTTCGTAACAAAAAGGCATTATCTATTGGCGAAATCCATCCATGATGGCAACACCATAATTTTGACGTTTCGTAAGTGATCGTCCCATACAAATCGCACGCATACAATCAAACAAACAACTCAGCTAACGTCAATTTTTACACTAAAAACAGCGCCTCTGGGGGTTGTAGATTTGGTGTGGGGACAGAAGCGCCAGTCCCATATACGCACAATGCACCAAGGACTACTGTGCTACAAGACATAAGCGC
>JAAAKO020003372.1:0-21247 GCA_010015015.2 Bolitophila cinerea | reverse complement strand
TAAAATCGCCAATATATTAAAAATATATTATTATAAGAAAACGTAAAACTTGGCTAATGTTATTCTAAATATCTACTATAAGTTCTAAGAAACAAAACTAACTAATTATTTAACAACGCCAAAAAAATCACGATTTTCCCCACCTACCTGTATATATGTATATATACGTTTTCACAAAAATACGATAAAATAAAGATTATTTGAATACAACCAAAATACTAATGCATAACAAAATAATGTATTATGATATAATATTTTCGTATATATTATATAATATATATTATATAAGAGAGAAAAAAAATAGTATTCATACATAAGTATATATATTAATACTATACTATATACTAAATATAAAAAATTTAATTATTTCCTTTTTTATAAAACCTCATAAACATAATAAAGATTAAACTAGATTTATGATATAGTGTGATGGTGATTTTTTTTTGTATTTTGAAAATAAATACAGGAAGTACAAATTATATGGTATAGTATAATAAATGGTTATTCCTCACCCTAAATAGTATAGAAGTAATAATTGTTGAAATAAAACTTCTAAGTTCTCCTGCCCATAACATATAAATGTCGACTACTAAAAAATGGCAAAGTCTTCTAGAAAAGATACGTTTTCAGCTATACTTTTAATCCAAATCTTTTTTAAAAACATTTTGATAAATTTAATATGATAGAATATAGAATATAGCTCAGAAAGTTGAAAGTTATCACTAGAAACTATTATGGAGAAATCTTTCATGGAAACGCTTTTGGAAACTTTTAAATTCTGATGAAATGATGGAATAAAACACTAAGAAACTTATGGATGTGTTACTGCTTTTAATGTAATGAACAAAGTAGTTTTCTACGATAAAGATCGTAAAATTCTTATTTGAATAAATTGTACTATGCTTTTTAAAGCCTGGATAATTTAGAAACGTTAAATATGCATGTCATCTTAAATCATCTAAAGGACTCTGTCCGATTTTTAAATAACAATGGTTAAAGATCATATAGTCGTAGCAAGCAGTTTTTTTGCGAAATAGATCAGCTACGATTTTACGGAAAGTATTTTGACATAAATAAATTGTCACCTACAAACCTATCCAAGCAGCTTTTAAAATATATTTAAATAGAAAATAATTTTGCCTGCGGAGGACTGTTATAGAATAGATAGTTAAAAACATTTAAATTTAAATGATCAACTTGAAAATTTATTCATGAAATCAGATATAAACATTGTGGTTGTTTTAAATGAAACATAAAATTCAATAAAGATTTAAGATTTATTTTGGAATAATTAATTTTAAAGCAAAAGGACCGTGTTATAGCATTATAGATAAATTGCTTAAGTGAAATAAATAATTCAACCAGTGCTGTTTTTTTGTTTTTACTAAAAACTGTTTTAAATACAATTTTAGTGATCATCAGTCCATCAAATAAGTGAAAATCGTGCTAATAAAAATATAAAAAATAACTATAAAAATGTGTACACTTAATTTAAAACGGTGTCTTTAACTTTTTTTTACATTTCGCGCATTTTTTTACAAAAACCAAAATACTTTATTGGGGCGGAATCTACTTTTACTGTTTTTTAAGAGTTTTTTCTCGGTGAGCATTAATTTTTCGGTCTTTATTTTTTATGTGCTCATATTTATTAGGAGTATTTTTTTTGTGCATAATTTTTTTGGTTATTGTTTTATTTTATGCCTTTAAGATTTAACAAACCATCTGTTAAATGGTTTTTAAATGGTTTTGTTTGTAAATCAAACATTTTTTTTCATTGACATTTCAGCCTTGTAAAGCGGCAGTTTACGCTTTACAAGGCTTTGTCGGATATAGAGGAGGGATGGGCGGGCAAAAAATCAATTATAAATATTACTTGAATGCGTGTATGCGTGGCTATCAATAAAGTTTACCTAAAAATATCAGAAAATAATTTTAAAATATAAATATATATAATATACATGGGTAAATCAAAAATGTGCCCAAATTAATACACATACATAAATGCACGTAAAAATTATGTAACATTCATTTATTTTATGTACAAACATAATTTTTCACGGCAACAAAAATTGATTTATGGTAACAAACATTTTTTTCATGGCAACAAATAAACAATTGGAAACCTTTATTAAAAGGATTTTTTTTAATGTAATAACTATAACTTATATCAAAAGCTTCAGGTGCCGATGGTACTTGGTCCGAATCTCTTGTGTGATCCTTGCAAATGTGTACGAGATAATTCAACCATATATAAATTTATTTATTAAAAAGTTGCTGTAAAATACAAGATAATAAGAGCTAAATAATGCCTTCTTTGGTAGAATATTCAGGTCTTACCATTATTCAGGTTGATATTATTTAGCCAAATTATTGAGGTTGATCTTATTTAGGTAGTTTGGCTTAAAACAAATAAAAACCACTTGCTTTTTAAAAAAATGTAATTTTTTTTTTGTTTCTATAAAATATTTTTGGTTTCCATGATAATTTTTAGTTACAAATTTTGTCATAAAAAAAATGTTATTACCAAAAAGAAAATTTTGAACCAAATAAAAAATATATATGTATGGCGCATGATTTGGATACATTTTTGATTTATTTTGATGCCATTTTTATTTTTTGGGTACATTGTAAAAATAAATTTTATTTGGTTACATTTATTATTTTTTTGTATAAGATTTTTTTTTTAAATTTTGAATGTATTTTGTACAATTTTGTTTTTATTGCGCCTATTTTATTGTTAGCCATAAAAACTGGCATTTGCGATCTAATTTTGAACGAAAACCAAAAAAAAAATTTCAGAATTTTGTAATCCAAATTGTGTTAACGCAGAAATATAAAAACCAAATTTTGAAAAACAGAATTTTGTAAAAAAGAATTCTGATATCAAAATTAAAAAAAAATTAAATCACTAATATTTTCAGTCAAATACTATCGTGACGATATGTCAGCCCCAAAATATTTTCTGGATTCGCAAGGTCTGATCCAATTCCCCCTTTTATTCTCGAGATTCAATCTATAGTTATATTATGACATTCAGTAGGACACAAAATTATTTATATTTTTTTATTTATTTATTGGTTATATTTATTATGCACAGTAAATATTTTAAATCATATAATATAAATGTATGTGGTATACTTGAACTAAGATAAGGCAAAATTGATATAATACTAAATTTATACATATATGTACATAAATATGTTAGATTAACAATATCAGAGATTATAACTAAAACGAAATTAAAAAGAAAACTATTTTAAATCATACAAATAGGAACAGAGGAGTAGTCCTCATTAAAGTACAGTTGTCAAAATTATAGGAAATTATTTGGCTATATATGATTATATGTTACTTAATTTTTAAATACTTAATATATAATATATATTATATTCATTTGTTTTACAATCACGGGTAACCTATATATCGTCGGGCTAGGAGCTAATGTGCACGGCTCATATCCAATCCGGACAAGTAAGGATAACCAGATTTACTCTCAATGCCTGCAGCTGTTCCGTACGGTACAAAGTTGTTGTTACTAAAGAATGAACTAAAAAAAAAGAAAAAAAGACAGTTAGTAAATGAGCTCATAATATAAGATCTATGTTTTCATTTTGAGAGACATTATAAAAAATTTATTTATAAAATAGTATGAAAAATTTAAATTACCTGTATGCATCCCAATCAGCTGGTTTAGTTTGAGCATGTGTACGCCATTGTACATTCTCAGCTTGTGTCAAAGAAGCATATGATTGAGGCTGAAGTCCAGCTAGACTTGTACTATCCGTCATTGGTGTGTAATTATAGTTTAGCGATTCGGTTGGGATAGACATGGAGTGTGTCGGTGTCAATGCAGTTGCATTATGATTTAATTGTACTGGACTATTTGAGTGAGAACTCATTGTACTCGATGGTGGACTTAAAGATGAAGCATTATGTTGAAACATTGAAGCGGACAAATGATGGAAACTATTTTGATTAGCCATTGAACCTTGATTCTGGCTAGCTAATGGATAACTAGTTTGAGGCCATGAATGCATTGGTGACGAATAGCTGCTCATCGATCCTGGTGGTGTTGGAATTGATGATGTATTTGGAAATTGAGCTGGAAAAGAGGTCGGTACCGAATTGAACATTGTACTTTGATGAGAGTTCTGTTGTTTGCGAGCACGTGCACGTCTGTTCGAAAACCATACTTGAACTCTAGCTTCGGTAAGTTTTGTACGCAGTGCTAGATCTTCACGAACATAGACATCAGGATATTGACTTCGAGCAAAAGCTACTTCAAGAGCTTCCAGTTGATCATTACTAAACGTGGTGCGAGATCTTCTTTGTTTACGTTTAATTGAAAGTCCAGGCTCGGAATCATCGTCACTTTCATCACATGATGAACTACCAAGGATACCGTTTATAGAGTGACTGCCACCGGATCCATCTTCTTTTCTACCGCCACGCATTAAACGGCTTATTGAACTCACCGATGGTGCTGTGTTCTTATCACAAATTCCACCTTTAATAAGTTCATCTCTAATTTCATGTCCAAAAATACCGGGCTGTAAATTCTTTAGTTCATCGATTTTCTTTTCGATTTCTGGTGTTGCGACACGTGGTTTTGATCCACCAATAACGCCTGGTTTAATCGAGCCGGTTTCCTGATAACGATTCAGAATTTTTGATACACATCCGTGTGAAACTCGAAGGGCTCTTGAAATCTGACATGGACGCACATTGTTGGCTGCCATTTGAACGATTTCCCGTCGGATATTGTGTGGAAGTGGTCGACCATTTATAAAAACACCGCCTAGTTGATTTACACGTCCTTGACCTGTAAAGAAAGGATCTAAAATTAGTTCAATTTCTATTCTGAACAATAATTTAAAATATAATAAAATCTTAAATTGTATATATTAATAACAATCAATGTAAGCCAATTGACGTTACCACAAAAGAATCAATTGGTTTTGTATTCGCTATATACATTTATATATGTATGTTACATACTTCTACATTTAGCAAAATACAATAGCTGAGGGTGGTCTAACAAAACTTCAAAACTGCCGACCAAAACCGACGACGCGCCGAAAATCTGTTTCATGTTTATATACATTTATCTATTCTATTTGGGGTGTCATATTGTTGTGTCATGGGCAAATGAAATGAGGTGAAAAAGATACTGAATGTGAATATATGGATGTCCATTATAATGGTGAAGAGAGAATTCTATCGACCGCACATTGAATTTTTAGTGTAATGGGATTTAAGAGGCTTGCTGGTCATTGAAAGTGCCTAAATGGAATATAAGATGGATGTCTGTACTTGATAATATTAAATGACTGTTAATTGAAATGCGAATTCCCATTCAATTCAAATATAGATTATCTCTCTTTTGTATAGTTTTTATAATATTCTTCCAGGTGATTTCTGGTTGTAGTCCAACATGCAATATACCATTTTCATAAATTAAATCCTATAAACATTCCTGCGCATTCCAATATATCTATATATATATATATACAGTTAAAAGGCGCATTCTCCTCTGTATATATATTTTGTATAGCGAGTGGATATATATATATATATAATAAATGTGCATATTAGAAATGAGCATCGTTTCAGACACAACGGCGCGGCGGCAACGCGGCACCTTTGCTTTGATCTTGAAAATAATTCCTGTTTTCAACACAGGTATTACACCGCCTCACTAGTCATCTTGTCTCGCGAGATGCGCATATAAATATATAACTAAAATGTATATAGTATTATATATGCTATATACGGTATGCGTATGCGCGTGGTCTGTATGTGCAAGTGTGTGGTGCATTTACATATACATTATGCACAATCTCATCAAAACATCATAAAGAAAGAGAATAATATCTGAAAAATAATAATAAAAAGCGTGAGCATGTTTTACTGGATCGCCAGATCGTTTACATCGAGAGGCTTTTACAAGAATAAAAAACGTATATATATATATGCATTTATTCTTCTGATGCGCTTAATTTTTCTTTCATCGCCCAATATAACTTATGATCACGTACGCACGCGATATTTTAAAGATCGATCCACATAATATATATATTATACAAGTATATATATATATATGTATATTTTGCATAAAAGTTGATCAATATCGATGATTTTTATTTTATTTTGCGTCTTGTCTTAACAAAATTATTAGCCTGGTATTTATCACCGATCGCTATTAAAAATTATAATATATATTTTATTAAAGTGTAATTTAAAATAAAATTGATAATAAGATCATTGTTTGATTATTATTTATACTTGCGATAAAGTAAATTTCCACAAAACAAATCAAAACATATATACAAAATAATAATACACACTTAGATTGAATTCAATTAAGCAATTTTGACATAATAATAAGGAAGAGTGTATAAAGCTCTCAAAATACGAACAACACGAGTAATATACCCAAAATGCCCCGGGACAACACACACACACGTAACATATATAAGTGCATACAAAAAGCGCAACCAGCGCGATCACACACGTTGTTTTATAATGCTATGCTTGTGTGAGTGTGTGTGTGTGTGTGTGTGTGTTTCTTGTGCATGTTACTGTGTTTTGTGTTGTATATACTTATATACACACAAAAGAAGCAAATGTTTCTTATGTTGATCGTATGTTTGAATAGAAAAGCACGCTCGATTGAATGCCTACTCAAACGTTCGGTTTTTTTTTAGTTGAACACAAGTAATTGGTTTATTAAATGGTCGGCTTCTGTGTTTCGCATTTGAATACAAAATGTTTATACACTCTATTGAGCATTTATATAACAAATGGCACGCGAACACTACGGGATTTTATATACATTTTTTAAATCTTTACATAATTTTTGCAACAATCAATTTTACATAAATGCGAATATTCTTTTGATACAGAAAGGTTTGGATTTGGTGAAAACAAAATTATCTCTCAAACATAAACTCAAATAGAAATGTTTACATGATTTCTAACAATCAATACAACAAAAAGTTTATCGAAATCAGTCTGCGCGGCGCCGACAAAGCGTTACAGATCTTTTTTATTTTTATTGGCGTCAGTTGGTAAATCCAATAAATAATAATATATATTTTACACATATAGAATTTAATATCAACTGCAGAATGATTATATATAGTAGAAATAAAACATATGATGCACAATTTTTAGAAATGTTAGAACTCCGTGATAATTTACAGTTAAAAATTTAAAGAATTCTGTTAATTGCATTTTATACATATTTTTTACATATTAAACATTTTTAAGCATACCTTGAAAGTGATATCCAGGAAAGTAGGGAGTCATGTTCATCGTGGACACTGCCATTTTATTAAAGTCACTTTTTATATTATGTGTAGTAAAAATATATTTATTCACCACTTTCGTAGTCACAAATTCTCGTAAAACTCTCGACAAAACTCAAACACACAAAATCGTAATTCACTAAACTTTAACAATTCGCAAATAGCGTATATACTTTGAAAACGATATAAGATATAAAACTAAATGTTTTTTTTCTCTGCGGAGATGTTGTCCTCAAGAAAGTCAGCACCTTACTAACTTTTCAGTCAACAGGTTCTTCACGATCACATTTTTTGAAAATCCCAGTAATTGCGACCTCTCAGCATGCAACGCATATTGTTGTTTCACTCGTACACATTATATTTTTAGTATACCTTTCTCACAGCACGGGTACTCCGCCTCTTTTTGCCCCTTCTAATATATTTTTGTTGCAGTATAGGCCATGCCTACAAACGATGCATTTCATGCATTTCATCTGCTCGATGTGCGATCATGTGGTTACCTCGATGTTTTTATGCACATTGGTCGTATGTTGTAAATGTGCATTTGTGCATTTGTGTATTTGTGCATTGCGTGCATTGTGCAAAAGCATATGGGCTGTACAAATGTGCAATACAAAAACTCACACATGTCGCCACTGACGCTGTAATTAGGGTATATCTTATTGCACAAATGTTTAATTAGTGTTATTTAGAAGCATTGCTAAACAATTCGGTAGCCCACTTAAAAATGGAAAACATTGTCACCGCGCGATTTGCGTAATTCTTGCATACATTGTTTAATGTATATTTTTTTTTGTGACAATATAAAATGTGTACTAATTAATATTGTTTTCTACTATTGTTAAAAATAACAATAGTTTTTTTTTGTTTTAAAAATGGCAACTAAATATTGCAAGATTATATGGATTTGCGAGGTGTGGTGAATACACCTCAGGGCGATTGTGCATTATTGTCATCGTGTAATTGGATGTGGTTTTTTTAATTAAGACCAATAACGTTAGTATAAATTAAACTTATTGTAATCATGATTTTTGTTGACATTAATTCATAGTAATTATTTTAAGTATATTTTACTGACTCTTGACAATAATAACAATAGTTTGCATGTGCATTATTCCTGATACATGTATCAATCATTTACAAAGCATAAAAAAGTAAAGCATTTGCATATATGGCTAATATTCATAATATTTTTACTTATACAGTAGTTTAAATTCTATATATTCGCGAATATTCATAATATTTTGAAAAATAATTTAAAATTCTACAAATATATAAAATATTATTAATATTGAAAATATTAAAACTTATTTGCCAATATCAGAAAAAATGCAAAAACTGGCAAATACTGTAATATATTAAACTGATAATTTGATACTGTACATTTAACGATTTTGTATATTTTATAAAAAATGCTTAAATGTAACATTGTTTTAGATTTATTCATTGTTGGTACTAAATATCAATTCTAGAAAAAAAACATTTTTTTGATTGCCAGATGTCAAAATAATAATTATAATAATAATAATCTACATTTTATTATTGAAATTGAACAATAATTAAATTTTATACTTAAAATAATTCCAAATACTAAAAAAGGAATATGCATAATAACGCGATTAAAAAACAGCAAAAAAGAAAGTAACATTATTGCCTGCAAATACCAAGTATATGAAATATTATTAATCAACATCGAAAATATTTAAAATAAATTTAAAAATATTTATTATTTGCAAATATAAAATATTCTATTTTTATATTTGAGAATTTTTAAAATTAAAAAATTGTATTCGCTAATCTCAGAAATACATTCTAAAAATACAATATTGTAAATATTATTAGAAAAGCCTTCATCCCCGGTCCCGGCGATTTTGTTATAGTTTATGAAAAATCTTAAAAAAACATAAAAAAGATTATAATAATTATATAAATTGAGGAAGTGAACTCATTGCAAACTGATGGAATATTTCGTCAACTTTGATGAAAGTAGAACTCAAAAGAAAAACTTTTCTGGTAACTGTTGAGACTGACTGAGATCAGGAGTTACAAACTGATTCGAGGAGGCCGAAAGAAATTGAACGAATTGAAAAGTTCATAAAGAAGCTGATGTTTATGAAGATCTCAAGAAATAAATTGTTCATTATATAAAAATAAAAGATATTTTTAAAAACATCCATTTCAATTAATTAATTATTGCTGTGCTAGGCCTGGATTTTCTTTCTACGGGCCTCTATATAATACGGTGTACATAATTATTCCAAGTTATTTGCCCCTCAATATCTTAGCAATACTAGGCCTATACCAAATGTGCCATAATTGGAATAAATATTTTTTTCAAAATAAACAAATACTATTATTAATAATATTATCTATAGTAATATTTTCTTTATAATCTAATTTAAATATAAAATATACAGATAAATATATCTATATATATACATGAATACGTTTTTGATAGACCCAAAATAAAGAAGAGTATTTTCTTCATTTTTTTTGAGTATATAATTCAAAAGAATGCGGTTTGATAAATGTAGGTATAAATATGTATTTGTGTTAGTAAATAAATGGTAAACTAAATGGTGTGCGCGGTCAATTTGTTCACGTCACCTTCTGGGTGTTCGGCGTGTTCAAAGTGATTCAAAACCATAACACACTATTAATATTATACCTAAAGAAATCAAAATAGATTAATATAACGCTTATGCGCCTTATGTTAAGTTTACTCTCTTCCATCTGGTGCACACTAATTATTAAAAAAATTGAAAAATCTTATATAAAATGTATATTTTTGTGTTTATGTATTTAAAAATGATGATATTTATTTAATATTGCAGGGACTATTAAAGTCCTCTGACTATAGAAGTCATAACATCATAGCAATCTTGTCACGGGTTGTCCTTTCTCAATCCTTTTTAACATGTTAGGCATCTTTCTTATAGTTAACCTATATTATTTTAGTTTGCTGAACTAATTATGGCTTGCTTATCTCTTTTTAAAAAAAAATTACTGACATTTCTTTAAATTTGTTTCATTATTTATTATGGCCTTCTGATTAATGCAAAGAAATATTATAAAATGTGCATGCAAACAAGAAAACAGCATACTCACCTGCAAATCCCTTTAACTTATTGATAAATTTAGCTACATATATTGTATTGTTTTACTCATTTATTAAATTTAACAAACCTAATCTTCATTATTATAATTTTTTGCTAATGATAATTTCTGAATTTTGTACGCGTAAGCCGCATGCAAGGAGCAGATGGATACTAAACTTATAATATGCAAACTATTTGTTGATGTGATTTAATAAATGTTTTAAATTTTTTCAAAAATTCTAAATATTAAACTTACTGCTAGTATGCTATATTTAGTATTATATGATAATATACTACTTAAACTCATCTTATAGTCTTTTATACTTTTGTTGAAGTTGATAATGGTATTTGTTATATACACACATTCTATCAAATTATCTGACCTAAGAGAACAATTAAATTATTGCAAAATAGCATTTTCCAATTTATATTAATTTCAACATTAAAATTATATTGATCTTTGCCGAAAGCAACAATATTATTTTGTATATAATCTGAGAGAATCTTTAACCTCTCTGATTAGATAAACTTTGATAAGGTACAGGCTGAAATAAGTTTTCTGGACAACACACCACCCTAATTTATAAGTAACTACCTCTATTCTTTGGACTTTGTTGTTTAAATCCTTGCAGTTTTATTTTCAAATCCTAAATGTTTTACAAAAACAATCAATGAACGAAAAAAATAAATGTTCACTTCCACTATAAACTTTTATAAACAATAATATTTATTTTGTAAATAAAGGTACAATAGTTATTAGATATATAATAATATTTGTACGAATAAATGAAAAAGGTATAAATTTAAAAAATTTCAACAGATAAATTAAATTACATAATAATAATAACTATATTTTATATATTTATATATAAATATAAACTTTATTTACATTGATTAAAATTTTAAATATATAACTATGTAAACACAGAATAATCATTACATTTATATAAAGACATTCTAGTATTTAGAAGGATAGGAATAGGATTAACTTAGAAAAATCAACAGAGCATTTATAATCAAGTAATTGTTTTTGCCTATTTTGCATATTTTATTATTTTAAATGCATACTTTTAGCGACTTTTATGTTGGAGCATTTTTGCATATTTTAAAGCATATATATTTATATATACATACTTCATGCACATTGCACAGCATATACAAGATATTTGCCTATTTGAACTTATTTTTTTAATACAATTTGATTTGTTATATATTAGAAATTATTTAAAACATTTCATTTTTTATGTAAAGGTAGGTTATATTTTTTGATTTAATTACTACTTAAATATTACGGTCGCATAACGTGCAAAAAATTGTAAGTATTCTACATTAGATTCTTACTTGCGATGTTTTCATATTGCCGGCAATGGTCGGTTACTCGAAAGTATCTTCCAGTGGCCATCAAGTTGGGTTCGTAAACCCGTATTTTAAAATCCTGTATTCAAAATCCCGTATATTCAAATACCGTTTTTACCGTATTTTAAAATAAATACTTTTTTTAATATTGTATTGAAAAACTAAAATAAACATACGAGATTTTTTAATAAAATGTATGTCCATAAAATAAATATTTTTTTTATTTTGTAAATTTACATCTGAAAATAGAAACGCTCAAACATAAAACTCATAACTCCATATAGAATAGACTATTGCACATAATTTAAATGTTCATTTATTTAATATACTTATAAGAATATAACGGTTTTACAAATTATGGCTATAGTCGAATCAAATCGACAGATCTTGAATTTTCAATCAAAATTAATCAATAAACAAACTAAATACTTGGCCATTGCATCAAAATTTCTCACCAGATGCCAAAAATGTAATGGCATAAAAATGGCACCAAAAAGTGCAATCAAGATATGAATAGTAAATAATTTATAGAATATACATTTAATATTTAACATATCTACACCTTTAATTGGAAATCGATTGTTTTGATTTTTGTGTACAGACCTCGTAATAAATCAGTAAATTTTAACGATTAAATATGGAAAATACATTTTTGATTTAAAAAGCTTCATTTTATTTACTGTTTTTACAACCGTAACGCAAAGTATGTTAAATCGGTGAGGACAATTGGTATATATATATATATATACAAAACCTAATTTGCTAATATTAACGCACATTAAACAAACCTATTTAAAATAACATTTTTATGTCTCTCAATCTCGCCTTTGCCTGACGAAAAGATTATCGAACGCTAAAGTCTTAAATGCCAGAAATGCCTCGGAAATGCCTAAAGCGCCGACTGAAGTCCAATGCAATTAAGTCAGTCAAATCATAAAAGAAGATACGTTAATAGTATATTTCGTTCTTCTGCCTTATTGTTCACATATCCATATTATATTATATATATATATATGTTATATGTAGTATATATTCGTCTTGTATATATTGGTTGTGTATGTGCGTACGTTACGTGTGTTTGTGTGTGTTGACGTGCTATATATACTATACGTATTTGTGTAAAGCAAATATAAGACAAACGTGATGCGATTATGCCAGACATTGAGACTCCTATATGGGAAAATAATTTTCGTTCGATTTTATGTATGCGGACTAAGGAATATGTACTAGGTATAGTTTAACATTTGAGGGCAATAACCTGTTGTTATATATTTTATATTAAGTAAATAAACATGTATTTAAAATCCGGTAGTACAATTAAAATTATTAACAAAAATACCAAACAATTCTTCTTGGTCGATATTATTATTAAATTTTTCTGAAAGTACATCAATCATATTCGTGTGCGGCTCACCTTTAACGTCGAATTTTACTAACAAAAAATCTCTCAGCAGTTCTCCTGTATTTCACGGATGTGTCAAGAACCGTGAAATGATCGATAGCATATATTAAGTGGTTAACAATACAAACATATTTTCAATGCACTACTGAATTACACCTCCAGGGTACAACTCTTGTTTCTCATATATAAGATTTGTACAGTAAGAATTGTTACATTTTTTAGAGCTGAAAAAGCGTGTCTTGAATGATTACTTCCTTGGGGAATTTGTTTATTGTGCATAATATTTGTAGACTATAAGGTAAAAATGCAAAGTATTTATTGAACCCATATATACGAGTATATACATACCTTTTAACGAGAACACCGACTATTTGGAGATAGTATTTTTTGTGTTGGTAAAACCGCACGCGGTCAGTTTTGTTGCGTAGAGTTCGTTGAACGCACCTCCGGAGTGGGCGGTCTTGATGAGTATGGATATGAATATATGATACATGATAGTGTCTTGTTTTTGACCAGGTAATCATTTGCTATACCTAAATAAATAAATATTTTTGGTCACTCAACCAGTGTGCTGTATAATTGTTTAATAATTGTTAATATTTTATGAAGATGTCAAAATTATACAATAGATAATCGATAATTAAACCAGAAAAACGCATCTACAGACAAAATCTACAATTTTTCAACATTCAACTAGAACAATAATATTCAGTATATCTTAATCGCACTGTTTTGCTTTTCTTAAAAAAACACAAAAACTCAATTTTCTTGACGTACTGACGTACATGCCTAAAATGTAGATCTGCTCTAGCTTTTTAGTTCGTGGTTTTTAATCATAATTCATATCTTTTTAATATTATCTATTAATAACCAAATTTAAAAGCAAATACCTTATATAAATCGGTGCACCATGTAACATAACAAATTTAACCTAAAAATCACGTACAGCAAAAAACTAAAGTATACCTAGAATATAGACGCAACATTGATAACTGAAAAAATGACAATTGTTGAATGTGTGTTTTTTTAGGCGATAAAAAAACAAATACTATAACACAGCTCTACTTTTTTAACCTGGCAGGAGGACCTTTGCTTGGCTTTATAGTCTACGTCAACCTACTATGTTTAGCAACGAAAAAACAAATAGCACTGAAAATATATAAATATAGGAAATATTATTTAAAAATATTATACATTTTTACATATATACATACTCGTAGTATTAAAAAATTAGGCCCAAGGTCTAAACTGGACTTCTTCTGCCCATGTGATTTTAGGAAAAACCACTAAACACAAAATAATAAAAAATAACATATCCTAAGAAATAGCGAAAGAATTAAAAATTTAAAAACCAATATTTTGGAGCGTGACGTATTTTAAGATAAGGCTTTTGGTATCAGATTAAAAATATATAAAATATATATGATTACAGCATTATAGTTTTTGGGGCCGTGAAGCCTCGTTTTTGGGCAGGGTATGATCCATTTGAATGGCATATTTGTTTTGACAATTCTAAAATTTGTTTGTGATTGGTTGACTCATACGAAAATAAACATAATTGAACAAATTGTTTCAAAAAAGTTTAAAAAAATATTTGAATCTTCAAAACCTATACTACAGCATAGATAAAAGACGTGGTTGTAGATATGTTTTAAGCACTATATAGAAGTCGAGTAGTCGTTGTCGAGGAATAACACATTCCTATATACATGTTAGGCATCTTTACGAAGTTATTCTGTAAAAAAGTTTGTCATTTATCATAAATATCTTGATCTTTGATAATATAATTGTTGAGAAGAACCATCAACTACACCTACCCACCTGAGACGAGCACGTGACAAAATGTTAACAAACCATGGATGTTCGTTCGATCAAGACGTCTACGGCGCATTCCACAATAATGATTCGCACAGTGTTAAGTTATCTCCTCATTCCAGTCACCAAGACCGGAAATCGTATCTTCATTACGCCTCATTTTATAGTGATTCAAATACTTTGTATTTTATATCCAGAATCACCAACAATAATATAATGGCCAAATTTACCGTTCTTCAAGTGTTTCTTTAAATTAGAACTATTGAAAATGTGTTAGTCGTGTGACACACCAGGCCAACGAGAAACAATCGCATAGGCGATTAATTTTAATGTGGGTGCAGTCGATAGCAGGAAATTTTAAAATTTAAAATTTAAAATTTAAAATTTAAAATTTAAAATTCAATGTACAACATACGCCACTGAAATCACTTACTGCCAACTGAGGTTGGGGAAATGAGGTAGTCATTTGACAACCTAGCTCCTATCCATGAAGTCCACGTCGTCCCAACAAGCAACTCTAAACATGGGAGCTACCTTTCATACCTTATACGCTCCTGTAGTGCAAAAAATGGTGCAGTGTAGTTAGCGAGAGCGGATTTTCCGCGAAGCAGCTTTTAGACCGATTGAGACATAGCGCAATGGCTTTTAAATTTTTAATTTTGTTGTTTTTATATAAAAGCGCGAAGCGCAAAGGTCATACACGCGCTTGCGCGTTCTATAAGATTTTCTGGATAATAAAATAATGTCATTAACCTTTTCAAAAACGTCGAAAACGGGAATTTCAGTTTCGCGCTAAATCCCATCGCTCATTTTCCTATTGCGCATTTTCCTATCGCGCTAGCTATATGGACCCGAAAAAATTGGCTGACTATGGAAAAGGGAATCGTTTTGTGAGGGAACGCACGCCCTTTCGAAACCCCCTGAGGTCACTATGTGAGATGTGACACCATAGGCCCGCTTGGTTATCACTTAGATATTATCACTTGATATTCCTGCTGAGCGCGTGGCAAACGTTCTTAATAAAACTACCTCCGAGTCGTCAGTTCGGGATGTCACTTTGACATCTGGTAAGAGTGGTGAGGGATTATAGAAATAGGCAGTTGACGCTACTTATACACGCCATCAGGAAACTAAATCACAAAAAGTGTAAATAGTCTAAGTATTTTGATGTCATGGCAACTCGCTTTGCATGATACTTGCTTTATCAAGTATCCAATAACTTTAACTCCACGTCTGTAGCTGGATGCTGCAACTGAGCATATCCCATTAGATTTGATTACTGTGTGCCGGGAGTAAGCAGAAAAGATCAGTCACATGGTTTTTGCACTCCCTGGTGGCTGAGGCGCCTGTTTCGGCTGAGGTACTCTGTAGTTGCGGAATAGAACCCTCTATGGGTAGGTGTCCGTAGCTAGCTAGTTGCGCGCTTGCGTGTACCAGGCAACTGGAGATAACATAACTTACTGCCAACTGAATCTAACCAAGCGCTAAGTACCTCAAAATTATCAGTAATTTTGTAATTGACCGCAATTGACGAGAACTATGCAAAAAAGACAAACAAATAAAAAATAGATACACATGGTCCAAAATATCATCAATAAATCAATTGATCAATTACCGCGTTTCTTTTATTAAATCCAATATCATTACTGTGGTGCGCTTATCCAACCTGAAGCGACACACAAAATCGACGTCAACCCACCTCTGCAAATCGATGCGTGGCGACATTTTGTATTCTCGGCGGCTCACAAATTCCAAAAAAAAATCTTCATCACTTGAATTAACGTTTATTCTAGATTCCCAACGCTCCCAATTATGAGAAAGGAGATGCGGACCAAACATTTTGCGTGTATATAATATGATTCTTTTTTATCGGCTGTATCAACAAAACCAAACTAAAAAAATACATTCAAATTTACCAAGTTATGGCGTATAAATAGCAGGAGTTATCAATATAAGGACCTAACTCGAATTATAAAACACAATTTATGATTTTTTTTGTTAAACATTGCGAGTTATAAAAAAAACGAGTGAACAAATCCAAATTGTTTTTGTTATGGAAAAATCCTGGAGTTATATATCGAGTTATGAAACTCCGAGTGAACAAATTAGCCCTAATTCAATTAAAACAAAAACAAAAAAAAATCGGATTTTTCTTGTACAAAATGATAAGAGTAGAAATGTATACAATATATATAACAATAATTGTTGCATTTTCGACCTTTACAATAACTTTATAAGTAATTTAATAATAGTCCGTTATTAATTATATCTATTTTAACAGATAGAAAAAAATAATAATATGTGTATAAAGCATCTATATTTGTTCAGAAAAAAAATCATGCATATCAAATGCTTTAATAAACGAAAAACTGATCTATATCATTTATCACCCACGTGTGGATTTTTTTCTCATGTAGTATATCACAGCAACTACGAAAATAAATTTAAAATATTAAAATTTGCCAAACAAAATACGGAATCTAATAAATCATAATTTTATATAAATCCAACATGTTTTGAAATGTTAGTGATAATTAAAAAAATAAGAAAGCTTTAACATTAAAATAATTATATTAATAATATAAACCAAATTAAAGCTGTATAACAAGTCAACGTTATCTTACAAAATGAATTCACTATACAATGTGAATCATACAACGATAGGCAAACTTCGAGTAAGTATTGCTTGGTCAATTCTATTACAAAACATATAATAAAATTTAGTCGAAAATCGATTCCATTAGAAATGGTAATCATTTGAAAAAAAAATGTTTCTTTTAAACATATGTATCGTTTAAGGCACCAATTATTTTCTTTTAGGCTACTTGCCTAGGAGTTGCCGAGACCTTTCAGATAAGATATCACACTTGCTCAGTAAATCCATAGTTTTCGAGATCAAAATTTAAAAATGCAGATTTTTTATGTTTTAAGACATTTTTTTAAATCTTAGTCTATCTCCAAAAAATGTGAATGGATTTGTGATTTTTTTTTGCAATTTTTCCAACTCCAAGTGGTAAATCTAAGTAGTATCTGAAAGGTCTTGGCAACACCTATGTAACAAGCTAAAAAGAGAACAATAGTTTACATTAATTTAAATGAGTACTGTTCGAAAACCGAAACAATTTTATCCAAATGGCTACCATTTTTTAGGTAATCGATTTTCGAAAAAAAAATGTTTTGTTTTAGAATTGACCAAGAAATACTATACTATTATATATATATATAACCTGTATATCTCTTTTAAGTGCAAATAAAAAATGGGTTTTTATCCAATGATATTTTAATAGTATGCATGTTTCATTTTGCTGTTATTTGGTGCAATCATGATTAAAAATTGTCTAAAAATACATCGCTTTTAACAGGAGTTGCCAAAATTGCTAAAAATCCATTTTTCGATTGCTTGAATGTAAATTTTAAACTACTAAGCTTAAAATTTGAAATCATGATCGTACCGATTGTTTAAAATAATGTTTATCTCGTTGCGGAGTTCAAAATACTAGCTTTAAAAAAATAAATATATATATAAATAGTTATCCTACGGACTTATTGAGTGATGTGTTATATAAATATATATTATATAAATTTGTATATAAAATTTCTTAAATTTCATGAAATCCGTAAAATTTAATTACTGTATTTTGAATTTCGGGTTTTCGGTCCCTTATTATGTTTATATATTACGGAACTATATACGGGTATATATATAAACATAAATGTTACTATACTGTTATTTTCAATGGTGCTATCATTTTGAAACATTTGTAAATGACATTATAAAACTCCTTTCATGGTACTATAAAAGGGCTCACACGACAAGAACATTTTTGTTACTATTCAGCCACTTTACTGGCGGATCCAGTGGACATGAGGACATGTTTACCCCAGGAAAAAAATATCAATTAGAAATATTACATAAACCATTTATTCCTTTTTTATTTTATATAATAATTAAATTTTTTCGTATATTGTATACCCATAACATATATCAATATCTTCAAGTGCCGACTGTGCTCGATTTAAATTCCGGCTCTGATCCTTACATAATTTAAATTTTGTCTCTATAGAAATGTAATTATTAAAAAAATGTTCCCTCTCTAGAAAATAGATTCCAGGAAATGTTCAAGCTGGAACATACCCTTTTTTAATAAGGAAATTGAGCTTATTCAAGTTTTTCGGATAAGGGACCTTAAAATCTAAATAAAAAACTTGTAATGGGGAGTTTTTTTTGGTAAAATACACGCAAACGCGCATATGTTTACAATAACAAAAAAAATATTTCCTAATTTTGTAATCCAGAATTTTAAAAAGCAAAAATTTGTATAACAGAATTTCAAAAAATATATTAAAACCGGAATTAAAAAAAACAGAATTTTGTAAAAAAATAATTTTGAAAAACCGAATTTAAAATCCCTAATTTTTTTTAGTAAAACACTATCGTGACGAAATGTCTTCCTCCAGAACATATTCTGGATCCGCCTATGAGGTATGAGCCACTTACTTATAATGTTGTTATAAAGTCAAAACATTAGTTCTGCTTTTCTTGATTCCAAAGTCTGACGGGTAAAACTCAAATCATCCATAGAAGTATTGGGGTTACGGTTGCTCCATAATAACAACACGAGTACAGAATTAATAAATGATAAAAGGCCCTAAAAATCAATCAAGGCTGCAAAATAATAACACCATGAGAACGGCATGTATAAAATGTTTATTACATTTCTATAATACAGGTATAATGCATATATCTTCTAATGGGGAAGTAGACTTTTGAGACACTGCAAATGCGACTAAAACTAAGACATTTTTTTAAGGACTACAAATTAAGCAATGCTCTTTACTTTATGGTATTGTCTCATTCAAATTTCAACATTGTATACTGCCATGTGGACAGATGGGACAATTGCTAATATTCCATATTGTTAGTTGGTAAAAAGCAGAATTAAACACAAATACGCTATAATTGATTTTTGTGTTTAATAAAAACGGCGCAAAGCGCCAAAAAAAAGACGGCGCTCTCAAAGAATTTAATTAACCAGAGAATGGATTGCTTGTTTTTTGTTATTATTTTGCTTGTTTTTTGCGAAGCTAAAAATCACATCACATTTGGCAATAGGCTAATATAAAATTGTCTCAAATGGCAATTACCTAAAAATTATTTTGTCACATATGTCTGTGTCGCAAATTATTTGACCGTATCTGTCTGTGTGTCAAATGACTTTGTCGCAAATGTCTTTGTCGCTAATGTGTTTGTCCCAAAATGCAACTCATCCGTTATATGTATAAAACGTTTTTGTATATAACCTACTAAAAAGGTTTAAAAAAACAATTATATTATTTATTCGTTGATTTTAAAACGACCACACCGGGGCCTCCCAATACTCATATAACCTTATAACCTGACTAGGATTAATAATAAACAGTTATTGTCAAATGTTTTTATATAGTTTAATTATTTATAAATGTTTTACTAAAGTTACTATCGCGCAAAACACTCTTAAAGCAACATCGTCTTATGCTTTTATGAATTTGCATCAATTTACTACATAACTAAAGGAGCACGATTTAGAAATGCTGTTTTAAGCTCTGCAAAAGAACTCTGCAAGGCAGTCGTGGTAGAGGTCGACCGAAGAAAACTTGGAGGAGAACCAGAAAGCTGGCACAAACTGGAACTAGTAGGCCGAGGATGAAAGCCCTGTCCGTCAAAAGACATTTTTTCCAAACCTTTATGTGTGCCCTATGTGCCTCCCAGGGATAAAAAATACTTGATATAATTAGCTTATAAGTATTAGTTGCCCTAATAGCACATTTCGGTAGCAACACGCCTTGTAAAATCTATAAGAGTCGCTTTCAAGGCAAGTTATGACTCCTATAAAATCGGGGATGTGTTGCGAGTGCACACAATAAGCTTCAAGACTGGAGCAGTTCAGCATAAGGAGCGAATTACCCATGATCTTACCAATCGTGTGAAACCATAAATGGATCGCGTGTATGCGCTGTGCTATATCATACACCGGCCCATATTCCGCAAGGAATGGAAAAGGGATTTGACACCGAAAAAAAACTATGTAAAATTCCCGAAAAGGTTCGTACACTGTACGAATAAATACATATTACACAAGTGGTTTCGTACATTATAAGAATTTATTAATTCAATTCTATTCGTTCATTTTACGAAAATAAAAGTAAACGAACAAAAAAATTCGTAAATGAATGAATGAAACTTGTCATTATAAGAAATACTATTCGTTCATTTTACAAATATGTTT
>JAAAKO020003341.1:0-21249 GCA_010015015.2 Bolitophila cinerea | reverse complement strand
TCACCGAAACTGAAGCCTATTTTGAGGCCAAACCGAAGGACTTCTACAAGAGTGGTATCGAAAAGTTGGAAGGACGAACTTTTCAGCCGACCTGTTAATATAATAGTATTCTTTATTTTTGTTTTATATTTGCGAATTATTATGCATAATACTTAAAATTTTCAGTATTCGCGTAAAATAATTAAAAAAATAATGTAATTTAAATTCTAGCGCTCGATTTTTAAACCTGAAAAAGGAGGAAAAATTTGCAAAAATCAATTTTTAGTACAAACCGCATAAAAATGAATAAATCTAAGACAAATGTTACATAATTTTCAAGGAATTGAGCCTCGCAATAATTATAAATACACTAATTTAGAAAATATAGAAAATCGGGTATTGTACATTTTACATTATCAAATTCTGTAAAATATTATAAGTATATATATATGTAAACGCTAAAGTATTCTGCGGTATTCGATATTTTTTATTTTTTTGTAATTTTATTCGCAAATACATTTCAAATTTGTGGATATTATCAGTTATTTGTAATTATTTTTATAACTATACATAATATTCTAAGATATTTGTGATATTCTTGATATTTTCCATATAAACTCAATTTTTTAATATTCGAAAATAAAAAAATCGTTGTATTTGTGAACATATTTTTGATATTATTAATATTTTTATTAATAGTTTTCATACTAATATAAATATTCACGAATATAAGTTTTAAATTACTGCAAAGAGAAAATATTTTACATATTTGCAATATTACTAATTATATTAGCGATATTACAGGTATTATCCGGTAATATCCGGTATTATGCGTATATACCATATTGCGGGAGTGAACAATTTCTTTACAGCTTTATCGACGTATACGTGTATCGTTTTGCTTCCGACCTCGCTGAACCAGCGCTTAAAGGCGTGCTACCAACCACTCAAACAGACCGATTCTGTGATAGCTATGCTGGCTTAGCCAGCTCTAGAATAAATACATACTCGTTTATCGTTTTTTCAAATATATTGCATGCATCATATTTAATTTGTATGCATAATCTAATGTTATTCTTTTAATATATAATATATGGGTCGGAGGAGGTCCACTAAGGACGACCTTCCAACCAGTACGTACTTATACATTCAAATACGTTTCCAACAAAACATACATTTTGTACCTCGCGGAACGTACAACTACGGTTGCCCGGGACAGACTTTGACGTTCCGACATGTACGTATACCTAGGAATACCACCGAGAAGCTAAACGATCCGGGAACTTACGCGAACTGTTATTTTATTTATGGGCTATGTATGTATTTAAAAGATGGGATGACATAATGGAAATAAGGCCCACGGATATAAGGCCCACGGACATAAGGCCCACGGACATAAGGCCACGGACATAAGGCCCATGGGCTAAAATCTAGTATTGCCCACCTGCATTTTCAATACATACAGGGATTTGTTTTCTTGGTTTTTCGTAGGATCACGGTCTTTTAAAAATATATTGTACGCATGCATTTTGTTCAAAATAATTCAAAATTCACCGCATAATACTTTTCCGTCGCAAGCACAAATACAAGAGCACCTGCAGCGATTTGAAATTGTTTTTAAACTTGATTTTTTTTTAATATTCCTCCGTGAAGCCAAGCTTTATTTGAGTGTGTGTGTGTGTGTGTGTGTGTGTGTGTGTATTGTCTTGTGTTTTAAGAATCACGTGCGCGCGCGAGGAGCCTTTTGATATGGGTTAAATTATGTAGATTGCGCGTACGTTCATCATCTCACCAGAAATGTGATATGCAAATACGTTATACGTACCTACTTATATGTATATATATTATATAGTTAGTAGCATATATAGGTACCTGTGTATGAGTGTATAAAATAAAAATTACACTTACATGATCGTCCACGGCGTATGTGAACTCGCCATCGTCGTACAACACGAACCATCGTCGCTGCCATCGCTGTAAACACACAAAAAACAGCCAATTAGATTCTGGGAACATTTTAAAGAGTCAAGCATATATTATTTTATTATGTATATGTAGTTATAATATAATATATGTACATTATCATGTGCTGTGCTCTGCGAGGAGTGCTTTATGCATATTCATGCGTGGAATTTAACGGTACACTCGCGCGTGCTCGTCGAGTCAGTGCCAGAGTCACATCACACAGTCGCAGAAGTTTAAAAATAAGCATAGTTCGTATCTCTAGTTGAGAAGTGCTATAAAATGTGTACGTGTATAACACATTTAATGAGAGACAATTATAATATTTATTTTTATCATACATTTTATGTTTTATTCAATTTTCCTGCATTTCTAAATTTAAGGGCTCTTAATTTAGGGTGGCTGCAAAAACATTTATTTTTCTCTAAAAAATGAAAATAGTGAATCAACGCGGATATAATTAGATGATAATTTTCAATTATTCCGATTATTTTTTGGAATATATAAGAGCACAACAAAATTTTCTAGAGCACATTTTTTTCTAGAGAATTTTTTTATAAAATTATTGCAATTTCTTTAGGAAGACGCATAATTTTGAATTAGTTCAAAAATCAAGAAACTAAAATTATAGAATAACAAATTTACTCTCTTAAATCTACCGTACATTTATTTTTATTTAATTTAAAAAAATATTTTATCACAAAAGTCTCTTGACAAGTAGGCACACAATTAGTAATGTCAATCATTTTCATTCATATTTGATCGTTCGCTCAATTCGTTTGCTTAAAAATTATTAAATTTAATTATATTTTTTTTATTATTTTTATGTTTTGCTCATTATGAATCCCGAAGAATCCCAGAAAAATACCGCTATTGTAATGGGTGCCGTGACGTCCCTCGGAGCTGCAAAATTTACAGAAATCGTTCGATATGTAGCTGCATCGGCTCACATGGATACTAGTGAAGTCGAACAACCGGTCAAGGATATTCTACAGAACGGTGTGGAGCTGGGTTTCCTTACGAAGAAAGGCCAAACATATGATATGCCCAAAACTGTGGCAGCTGCACCTGCACCAACACAAGCTGCACGATCTGTGCGAAAAGCAGCACCACGATCGAGGCGTCGCAAGAATGCATCGAAATCACAATCGCCAAGGCGTAGCAGCCGCAGCCGCAGTCGATCGTCCAGACGAAGGCGTCCGTCGGCAGCCGGAAACAAAAGAGCCCCAATGAAGCGTCGCCGTTCAGCGAGAAAATCCCCAGAAACAATTGAGCATCCAATGCCGAAGACCAGCCGCCGGCGTACCAGCCGTTCTCCCAAACGAAGACGTCAGACGGCAGCCACTAGCAAAAATGCCGCAATGATGCGTCGCCGTGCAGCGAGGAAAACAAACTCCCCGGAAGCGGCAGAAGCGCCGCAAATGCCAAAAGCCAGCCCTCGTAAGCGTTCGCGCAGCAATCGCAAATAGAATACTATAATTATTTCGTAATAAATTGTTTCGTTCAAAATTAACTGCATTTTTTTTTCTGTGTATATTTTGGATATGACCGCATTTCCACGCAATGCCAGCTCATATATGCACTTGCAATTAATAAACTTGCAATCAGTGAACTTGGAATAAATGCACTTGCTTTGAAGTATTTAAATCGAGGCGTAATCACCATGGATGACTTATGACTTGATTGCACTCTTGATGCATCGCCGCTAGGGTACAGCTTGGCGACCTCTTCGCTTGAGAGAAAGTATATTAACATCATATGTCCGATAATCGATAAACTATCATTATTACAAGCATATTTATCAGAAAACGTTGTTTATTATGATGATATTACTGGTTGCTTTGTTTTACGTCTGCCCAAAGAAAGTAAATGCATTCAGGCCACTATAATTCATACATACTAGACAGAATAATAATATAAGAATATAACTGAGCGTGTGAAGAATTCCCTATTCATTCTGTCCATATCAAAAGATTGATCTGGCCGATGATAGCGAAGTGCACGCAGAGGTCAGAGCATGAGTCAGCTCAATTATCGCCAATTATTAGCCATTCGTCGCCGCATGCCGCCGCGCAAACCTTGTCTCGTCTCAATTATAAATCATTGCGATCGCGTCGTGTTCATTGTGCGAGTTAATTAGCTACACAACACAGAAAAATATGTGCAAGCACAATACGCGCACACTTCCTTAAGTGCGGCGGCTGCAGCGTGCAGCAAACGCATCTTTGGTGCAGGCGCAATTTATAAATACACGAAATACCCGAGCGAGCTTATAGAATTTTCGGGTGTGCCGGCCGTTGCGTTGCTATACACAAACACACACACACAGACAAAAACCCACAAAATTCCGATCGTACAAAAATACAAATACCGCCGCAGACAGAGGACGAGTTGAATGTCGGAGGCATTTGAAATCATTTCCTCATCGCGGCGCAGAGTGCAGCGCACGCATGCAAGTACAAATGCATCTACTGCATATATATACATATCTATCTATATAGCAATGCAGAGATTGCGCGCACACAACGCAGATGTTCTTCTTGGGAATTCAATTTGAAACAATCCGGGGCGTGTGCAATATATACAATATACAACTCTGATACAAAACGGTGCAGTCCCAAAAATACACACATACATATACATCCGAGAGCCAAGGTACGTTTAGATGATCGCGCGGGGTCGCTGCACTCTGGCACACCGCGAGACCATATAATATATATATATATACAGTATACACGTTCAACGATCGAGCGCCCGCACTAGATTGGCTCAAGCACCAAAATGTCGAGCACAACAACTTTCTGGTATATATATATATATATATATATATACATACACGATGTGCGCTCACGTATACGTAAACAACAACAAGAACAAATGCAATTTATGTAGCCGAATAAAAATTGAGATAAAACCCGAAATTAAACCGGGAGCTGCGTGTGTATGTGTGTGTGTAGGTACGTACCAACGATCGGCCAAGCAAACGTACACAAACAAACGCGCGGATTTACAAGCTTGTAATGATCGCGATTAATTACGTGCGTGCCAAGACACAGGATCGAGCCAGATCGAGACAGTGCGCGACCGAGTGTTTATTACGAATGTTTTGTTTATACTTGGCACCGTTGTTTATCGGATTTTGGGTGCGGACTTTGTGTACGATCGCGATCGTTAAATCGTTTGAGAGCTACGATCGATCGCAAATTTTAAATACAGACTGACACATTATGTGGACATATATTATACGGAAAAGACAGTTTTGGACAAACTATATTATTAATTATATAACATAACGATATCTATTTAAAGATAGCAATTATTTTAAAATTAGACTTGATAGTTTAAAAATTAAATGGGTAATTTATTATTAAACGATCGAGATAATACATCTCATCCATATGACGATCACAATAATAAAAAATCTTCGAAAGCTTTAAAATTTAACTCGATTGAACAAATTTAGAAAAATAATAAGATTTAATAAAAATATACAATACATAAATTTATAAATATAATATATAATAAATATATAATAAATATCAATAAATATCGAAATATTAAATAAAGATAACTGGATTAAACGGTTCGCGAAACTACAATTTAAAAAAATACCTTTAATGAAACATATTTAATGAAATTTTACAGCGGATTTGATCCTCTTTTATTTCTAAGAAAAATCATCATTGCTTTAGGAAAGGTTTTTTTTAGAAAGATCGTTTCTAGTAAATACTTGTTTTTTCAGCGAATTTGTTTGCTCTTATTCAATTTATATGTTTGTTTTTAGATATTAACTGGCAACTAAATCCATCTTCGGAGATAACTATTTATTAAAAATTATATTTCATAATTTCATACCAATTGGCAATTAAATCAATTTAGCAGATAAATATTAATTTCAAAGAATGCTTAGAGAATGTATTTTTTAAATATTAGTAGTATAGTTGGAACATATTTTTTTGCCATATATATTTTACCTTAAATGATCTTGTCACAATTTAGTAATTACATTTAATTTCCTTGTCAAACTCTTTTTTTAACTTTCTTGCTATTTTATAAGAAGAAGTATAAAAAAATACGATAAAAGGCAAAAAATAAGTCTAAAGTTTTAGGCTTTGATAAGGAATTTAGATGTAATAATTAAATTGCAACAAGTAAAATAACTGTGGCATAAATCTGCCCCGACAATATTTTTTTATTTTTTATTTTAAGGGATATTTTATTAGTTAGTTAGTTGCCAATTTTTATGCAATTATGAAATTTAGGAATAAAATTTAAACTATTTTAGTTGAAATCTACAAAAACACATAATTTTATTTAAAGTTTGGCATTAAAAGTACTTTTCAAGGCAAACAAATCCACCGATAAAAACAAGCATTTACTAAAAACGACCGTTCTCAAAATTATCACCTAATACAATGATGAAATTTTAAGAATAAAAGATTATATTTATATAAAAAAAAACTTTTAGGACTAACTCTACTATCGATATCAGAAAAAAGTCGTCGATTTAATTGGAAGTTATGAATAATATAAAAAACGTATGTCTGAAATTTAAGACATTGAGTAAATTTCAGCTATTAACGATCATGATCTGTAAAAAGCTAAAAGGATCAATCAATCAATTTGAAATTGTCATACAATAAGGCTAATATAAACTTTAAGGACACGTTGTTGTAAAATTCACTAGAATTAACCTAAATTTACCAAATTTCACAAAATAAAAAAATTAATTATAATTTTTTTTTTATTTTATATATAAAAAATATATTTGGCACAAAATTTCTTATTGTATTTTTTTCCTGTAGGAATAATTATGATTGGTGCAATTTTGTATTGTTGGTCTAACTTTATTTTAAGCCCTAAAAAACTAAATTTTATATTGGTCATAATTGATGATCACTTCATCTCAGCCATATAATGATTTCGATCGGAATAAATCTTGGATTGTCTTTTTTAAATAAAGCTCGATCGCTAAAATAACAAATTAAAGATTTATTTTTTGTTAAATATGCACAGTTTGTGCTCCGAGGAACGATGATCGTTGATCTAAATATATTATTATTATTATTAAAATATAAACCAAGGTTAAAGTATAACTCAAACTGACCCAAGCTATATAAAGATTGTAATTTGTTTAAAATAGAAGCAATGAATCCGATAAAAAACATTGCTTCACTGGAACAACTTCACAGAATTTTTGCTATAAAATGATCGCGATCGGTAAAACCGCCACATTGATCGTTAATAAAAATATGAAATTTTGAGTAAAAAAAAACATGGAAAATTAAAAAAGGTTTTAGCTTTGATCAAATCTACGATCATCGCTTCCATCATATATATAAAGGATTCAATGGATTACATAATAAAAATGTATAAATCTTCAAATGTATAATCATTATCAAAATTCACAACAAGATAGTGACTCAAAAGAGACGAGCCATGATCAAACTTCTGCGATTTCGATTAAAAGCTGTGGAAATATTCCCTGTATTACCTCTGCTTTATATTGATTTTTTTAAATATTATTTTAAAACGCAAGATAGCTCAAAAGTTGCGTAATGACCTATATTGGAAACAATTATTTTAAAATATTTTTTTGAATTGCATTTACTTTTTAATATTTTAAAAATATGTACAAGAACTTAAGCATAAATTACATCAAGATCAATGAGAAGAAAGAAAAATGAAAATTGGACACATGTAGGAGCAGTTTTTGGCACCTCGAACCAAATTGCTTCAACATAAAAAATGTAAAATGTAAAAATATTATAAATTATTTAATTATATTTCTATACATTTAAATTATATATGTGCATGTTTATAACCATATTTATAGTTTTTAATTTGTTTTATTAAAAAATAAATGCGTAAAAAGTATTAAAAGAGTGTTTTTAATAACTTTTTTTATATACATTTTGAAGAACTCTTGTGTCACGGTTCAAAAAAAATGTTATAATTTTTTAAATTTATTTTTTCAGTGAATTTTAAGTAGTTAAACATCTTTCACACTCATATGCATTTCGAAATTCATCAATTTTTTTGACAGATGCACCTTTCTGTATAGGTTCAATAGCACTACAATTATTATTGTTTTAAGTTTTCATTGATCGATTTTAATTCATTTCTTAATTTTTTTTTAAAAGTATGTTCTTAGTCTGCTAGATCTAGAAATTGCAGATAGTATTTCTTTGTTCAAAGCCTCATAAAGTAATTCTTGTTTTTTTATGGATATTCAAAGATTAAATAAATTACTTGATTTATCCGCATCGAAGGACAAAGAGCAGGAAATTGCGATTGTACTCGGATTATATTTCAAAAATTAAATGGAAGTTTAAAGCATTTATGATGCATATTTGCCTGCTGAAATACATATTTCAAGCTGCAAGACCCTAATGTTCCAGATTCTGAAGCCCCACCAGACATGGAATCAGCCAAAAATAATCGACGCAAAATTCGTTGAAACAAGCCAATAAATTTCATTGCCTAACTAAAAAGTGCATTATACTTAGTCGAACATTACATACGCGTATATTTCGCAAAATCGCGCCATATAAACTCTTGTAATTATGCAGAGTTTTTGTTTTTCTCTCCTTGATGGTATGTGTGTGAGTGTGCATATGTGAGTCCGTGCGCGGCGCTCGGAGTATTATTAACGCCAACAAAAACGCTTGCTCGCACACACCACAAAAACCCCAAATGGTGTGCATATATATGACCGTAAAACAGGTAAAAGCCGTGCCGTTCATACGAATACACCTGTATATCTACATACTCGCAATCATTTGCATTGTATGTTATGTTATTAAATCATCGTATAAATTGCTTATTTACTTACGCAGCGGTTTGAATTGATTTTTTTTCTCCGATCGTAAGATTTTCTGGTGGTTTTTTCGTCTTTTACGTATTATATGGTTTCGCTGGAAACGGAGACGGTCAGCCCACCGAATTATTGATTAGCATAACGCCGCCCGTCGCCGCGTATAAACGTATATACATATATACATAAGCGAGTCTGTGTCTGCGGACGCGCAATCGATCTCATCCGGGCGGGCGCGGCCGGCGCATATATTGTACTTCTGTCGGTTCAATGACATGTTATGCACGTGTGTATGTATATATTCAGATTCACGTACAAATATGTGCTTGGTGTGTAATTTGCCGGTATGTTTTATTGCATACCGTAAATCGAGCATGTATTTAAATCCGAATCAGAAAAGACCAGACCTCACGGTTTGAATGATTATTTCGCGGTGTTTTTAATACAAACCCAAAAATAAATCCGTAATTTTTGAGAAGAAATAAAACGTTAACAACAAAAGAAAGTTGACGGCGGCAATGCTGGTGGCATAAACGCGAGAAATATCGTCATACCGTATAATATACATAAAACTCACCTGCCTGGCACCGGCGTACTCAATTATGGTTGAAAACTCGCGCATACGCGTATTGTTTGCATTTCCAGAGTGTGTACATGCGCTCGCGCGCACATACAAACAATACATATACACTAAACTAAAATACTAAAGTAAAAAGCTTTCTTCCGTAAATGCAAGCGCGCACTTGACATACTCATCGCATTTTTTCCCGAAGAAGATAAATCGAATTTTTAATGTACCATGTAATTTAAGGTAGATGATGTGCTGCAGCTCAGCATTCTGCACTCTTTTGGATGCATCACGCGCGCGCGCGTGCACCGGTAACACACAAATTATAACTCTTACTTTTTGCAGCTCGTGCTCGTACGTTCGTATATACACTCGTATGTAGGTATATAATTACCGTAGCCCGTGTGCGCGCCGATCTCAAGCCTCATTCATCTTGCCGCATACTCGGAAATGTGCGGTACATACTAAAAATAATTACAGCTATTCGATTATCGTTCGTAATGAAAAGGTGTCAAAAATGTATACTATACACTATATGAATAAGATAGGACAGCGCACGGTGCGCAGAAGACGCTTGAAAGCAGTTAATTTCGATTAAAACGGCAGCGTCGTCTTTCTTTTCTTTTCTGTGGCTTTTTTTGATGCGATGGTTGCGAGTCTCCCACGGAAATTATGAATTGTGATAAATGATTGTGGGGAGGGTTTTCAATGTGAGTGATCTTTTTAAATTATTTATTATAACAAGACTTTATAAAGGTACTTTTTTTAAGAAAAACTTTCTTTGGTAGAAAATATATATACCTTGTAATTGCAAGTAATTTTAGATAATCGTGTGGATTTTAACTAGCATATGGATTTGTGGCTCTTTTGAGTTTTTGGTTTTATTTGAAATAAAAAGCGAGGCTTTCTCTTTTTTAAGAATGATTGTAGGCAAGGGAATATTTTTTATTCTTTACCAATTATGCTTATAGCTTATAGTGCTAAAGAACTAATGATAATGCTTTTATACGTTTTAATAAGTAATACTGCGATGGTCATAAGTCATAACTATAAACATCAACTCTTCCGGTAATCATTTGGATCTTATCCGTGTTGCAGAGAAAAGTCGAAGAAAAGAAGAACAAAGTGTGAAAGAGACTTTCTGTTAGACCAATATTTGTGTTTTTTTCCTTAGCTCCAAAATCTAAAATTTTATTTCGAGCAGGTTTAACAGTTTTCAATTGTGGCAATTATTGGGTTTATTTCAATGTTGATGTTGATCACTATTGAAATTTTTTATATATATTTAAATATAGGCTCATTATTTTATTTGTCATGGCCCAGGCTGAAATGTTTCGAGCATTGGTGCTGTTATGATTGTTCATTTTCATAATTTATCTTGAACTTGCACTAAATTTCTCCACGTCCCTTTTATAAGCCACAACAAAAATGTTTTTAATAATTAAAAATAATCAATCAAATTCGTATTAAATATTTTTCTTTACCTAAATATTACTTTACTTGAATTTTTTTTTTCATCCCAACTAATTTTGAGGATTTAAATGATAGAGAAAGCTAAATTTACTTTTATATATATTTTTTAATGTAGATTTGCTGTAATATATAAAACCAAATGTAAAAATTATTTTAAATACCAAATTAAAAATATATCGGTACAAAACATTTCCAGCACGCAATTTCGGAGAGAGGATTTAAATGTTTAGTTTTATCAATTCTATCTATCTATATCTCTGCTCTGTCTGTCGTTTTAGATCTACAAAGTGTAAAGTGCAGTAAAATGACACTGACTATAAACGTTGTGAGATGAAAGCCAAGCTATATTAACCTAACAAATGTGTTTGTTTTAAAAATTATATAATAGTTTAATAAACGATTTTATTTTAAAAATCCTTCCTTTCGTAAATTAAAAAACGAGTTATTTCGTAATTATTATTTGACTCTTCTTTAAATCAGAAAATATAAAATATAAAAAAATCTGGAAGACCGATCAAGACGAATTGAATAGCATGATATTATGACTGGCTTAAGAAAAATGACTCGAGCCGTCTTACAGAGTTGCGCCACAGGTCAGTCAATAAATATACAAACATATTATTTGTGGGAGTGAAAACAAAATTTAAAGAGTATTTTATAGTTATTTGTTACTGATTATTTATTTGCTAAAGTAAACAAATCATTAGATAATATTATGCATTAGGATAAGAAAGAAATACAGAATTTTGTCAATAAGAGGACGGTTTTATGAACGCGGCTTTGCTATCACGAGCAGCAAAAATATAATCAGCATATTCAAATTAGCATATTGAAGCACTAGCTTATTATAGCGAGCATTCATAAATCAGGCGTAATATGTTTTGTCAATAAAGTTTTAAACAAAAAAAAATTATATTCAATATGACGATCCTGACAATCATCATAAAGACAACTAATGAACCCTTATAACAATTAGATATTAAATAAAATAGTGAATTCTAATTAAAGTCAATTTCCGCAATTCTGTTAGGACATACCAATACCATTCGACAAAAAATTGCCTCATTGTTTTTTTATATATTTTCATTACTTATATTATCATTTTTTTTGTTATAAACCAAAACAGAGAAATAGCAAAATAGCTCTGCCATGCCCAAACAATGGGTCTCCCTTGACAGCTTGTTATTTTGAGAACTAATTTTATCGAACTATTTAATGGAGCTTTTACTTAAGCCAAAATCTTGACTTGCGTAAACAAGAATCACACACAAGGAAAACATTGAATAACAATAAAATATTTTATTTTTTTTAAACAAATAATTAAAATAGGCAAATAAGGATTGCTTGGTGAGTATATAAAGTTCAAGAGATTGCAATATTATCAGAAATATGCAAAACCTGTTCACATTTTTTAATACAAAACTTTTTGTTACTTTAAAAAATAAGAAACAATAAAATATTTACCAAAATAAATAATATATTTAACAAAAATAAATAAACACAAATTAAATAGAATAAAAAAATATATTCAACAGGCTCAAATATTAGTTTTTTTGATTCACGAAAAAAGTATAAAAATCGGATATTTTTATTCGGTTAACCAGTTAAATATTTCTCTTAAAAGTATCTGTTAACCGGTTAGCAATCACTGATGTTCATGACAGTTTTGGGAACCACCATACAAGACCATTAAAGAAAAAAATAAATATATCGTCCGTCTCAAATCAGTGGTTGAAAAACAATAAAAAAAATTAAAGTCGTTTTATTGTTAAAATAGATAAAACTGATAATTTAGATTCGTTTCCTTTATTCCTTTATTATTATTTGAGACCGACGATATAGGGGAGTGAGATAAGGTTAATTTGTATCAGTGGCCATTACAACGATACTGTTCAATATTTTATAAAATCTAGTACTACATTTGGTCCACATTTCATATTTGAGTGTTCAAACATTATCTCAATTCAATTAGTTATGTTAGACAGTTGAAATAATATAATTTGTAGTGTTGAGTCATTTTTTTGTACATTTTGCATTTTGATTTTGTGCTGCTAATAAAATGAATATCTTAACTTGAATTGCATTAATATGTAGAAAATGTAATAAAGATTTATTATTGCATTTCAAAAGTTACAATATTATGTTATTTTACCTTTTATAATAAATAATTTGTAAATTTAACACATGGGGTAATTGTGACAAAAACTGTGGAGTCAGTGACAAGCAAAAAACAAAAGTAAAAAAATACAAATTATGGGTTCATGATTATTGCACCTTTGTGACCATTGTCATGAATAAGTAATCAATTTTACACAAAATTATTTTAGTTGTAACAAATATTTTTAATACATTTTACAGAACTGAATTGCACATTTAAGAATATGCCTCGGAATATTAAACATTTTATTTTATATTTTAATTATCGAAACTATTAAAAGTTTGTAATAATTAAATAATTTAAAATGTACCTTAAAATTACCATTAGGAAATAGCAAATAGTACAAAAGTACAAAATGATTGTTGAACGCTATTTTAATTTGATGTCACAAAATACCTGTATTTGTCACAATTTACCCCACTAGTGGGGTGAGTTGTGACAAAAAAATGTGTCTCCTAATCTTGAAATTTTAGATTATGTGTAAGCATTATTAAAATATTTTGTTTATAGAAATATCCGTAAAAGAATAACAATTAAATTGGATTTTAAAATGTTAATTTAGTGCTTGTAAATATTTTCTGAGTAAATCGCGTGTTAGCGAATAATGTCACAATCCAACCCTAGTCTTCCCTATATATATTTAGTTAGGTATATATATACTCCATAATAAACATTATATCCACTTTAAAAATAAAACAAGATACATGCCCGTTTTTATAAGTATATAAGATCCTTGGACACAATTTATGTTAGAAGCGTTCATAATGTCCATTAAATACGGACAATAATTCCATGTATCGTTACTTATCGTTTATTTTTCTATTCTGGTCAGGCATAACTTATCAGCCCTCGAAAAAATGTAGTTTATTTACGGGACACCCTGTCTATAGACTGTATTGCATAGATTATATCCATTAAATTCCATAAAAAGTGCTAAGTGTGTGACAAAATGAAACTGTCGCACTGCAACTGTTTTTAATCGTTTCTGTGGCGCCTTAATTTGCATATACATATGTATACCTCTAGATATCTAGTCTGCAGTCTATATATAGCGTAACGGTCTATAATTTAAGCTAAAATTGTGTACTAAAAATAAGCGCACAATATACTATTTAGATTAATTATATGCGCTACAACAATTATAAATACCTTAATTGCATAATAAATACAGGCGAGTAATTAATAGAATGGCAATTTGCAATTTTATTAATATCTGGCCCATGCGGCGCAATTGCAGTGGTGTGCGTGCTATGCACCTGCGTTTTTGTGAAACGTAATTTTTTTGTATGTTGTGTCTCTGCGTTTAAAATTCTATCTTACGCAATTCTGGCAAGACATTATCGAAACGGAAACCTGATAAATGTCTGCAGGCACATACATTTAAATAAAGCGAGCATGTCTTAGACAAAAATTTAAAAATTAGCTCCACACTGATCGGATAATATTTTTATATATATATATATTTTATATAGTAATGGCGCTTGTGGGCAAATGAGCGCTTTCTCTGATTTGTGCGTGTGCAAACGACGATTTGGACGTGCGATAAAGCATAATATACGCATAATACTTATAATGAATGCATATATGCATTTTCAATTATATACGTCTTATGCAACGTTGTATATTTATGCATCTCGGTTATTCTGCTGCCAGAGAGATAGAATCGCGATTGTTATTATTATTATTATTATTACTATTTTTATTATTATTATTACTATATACGCAGATGCGACCGCGTGCGCAAACAATATGTGATGAAGAGGGTTCCATACGCATATATATATGTAATACAACATAGCCGCTTATAACCGCGCATAGCCGCCCGTCCACGAATGAGGAAATAATTTGTCGACACATTCGATTTTATCTGGGAGAGAAGTCGTTAGAAAATATATTATGGTTTTATCGCTATAATGTTGCTAATCAAGAACAATTTATTGGCCAATAATCCGCGTTATTATGGTGTGTCTACGTTTCGATAATGTTTTGAGTTATGCGAGCGATCGAGGCGCTCGTGCACGCGGTTAAACGGTTTTTCATCCAGCACAGATCCAGAGTTTATATATAAATGTATAGGATTTATGTTGTCGCTTCTAATTGGACGAGTGCGGCGTTTCTGTATTTATACATAATATATACTATATATATATATAAAATATATAAACTGCAATACGCGCAATGCACGACGACCGCAGAGGGCAACGCACTGCACGCCGATGCACTAATATTATGTGATGCGAGATAAGATCGAATTATTGCGAGTGCGTGCGCGCACATACGGATCGTTTTGCTACGGTTTTGTGCTTGTATGGTTTTATTGCATTTTTATGAAGAGTACTTAATTTAACGACACCAGAGTCGCGTTTTTCCAGTGTTTCTGTGTGTGTGTGGATTATAGGCTTTTAATTGGCACTGCACGGGCTAATAAGCGCATCAGCAGTGCATAGCTGCAACTTTGTACAAAGAGACAAATTTAATTGCTTAATTTCTACAAAGTTTTATAGAGAATACAGTCATCATAATAACAAAAATGCCCGTAAAATCCAACTCATTGTCACATCATTGCAAATGCAGTATGTCGTTAATTTAAAAATTAAAAATAATAAAGATTTTACAATTTGTATTTTTTTATAGTTGTATAGGTGCGGATCCAAAATGTCTATATCAGACTCACTCGAAATAAAACGTTAGTCCGAGTGTCTGCCGTATTCGTAATTTATTAATGAGCCGTGTAAAATGCACATACACACACCAACACATTCGAACACATTCGAACACAGAAAAACCAGTTCACATTCAAGATCAATGCGAGCGGAAAAACACAAACACAAGCGAACGTGATTTTCTCATAGGCAACAACAACACCATGTGGCCGGCTCGGCAGTGGCAGCGGCGCGGCGGACGTTACGTAACCGTAAGTTGTGCATTTTGCACAGGTATATCTCTATATATAGCAAGTATATGTATATATATATATATATATAATAAATACATATTATAAATCTACTCTATCGCGTACAGAGTGTTGTGCACTATTTAATGGAAAATAGACGCGCGACTGAGGTGTTTGTGTCTGTGTGTGTGTTCTGATGCCAAGGTGTTTTCTGCCGAGATGTGACAAATTGGATTTTAATAGATGGTTATTAGATGGGTGCATGTTTTTGCGGTGGTTGCGCGTCCAACCGAGCTCTCGCGTTTGCGTTTTTGTAACGCATGCGCATTAGGCATTGTAGAGAAGAGATGTGTGCATCGGATGCGGGCGGAGCGTGGCGTACGGCTGCACTCGCACTGCATAATATTGCAATTAATGCAGGCGACGAGCAGTGCAATGCAGTCGAATGTAGCTTAGAGATCAAGCTGAGAGATTATATATCTCGGTTATAAAAATATATATAAATTATTATGTGGTTTGAATGTGGGTCAGTGAGTTCTGCATTTTATATGGTTTAGTTCTCGAAACCCATTTTTCTGAAAACCCATGCTTCTCGAAACCACGGATCGATTAAATTAATTTAAAAATATTTAAAATTTTTGTGTCATTTTAAATAAACCTTAACTTATGGAATTTTATTATTATCCAGAAAATCTGATGGTACGCCAGTTTTTCACAAATTTCAAAATAAACTCATAATAAGGTGTGTGTAAAATATTTATGAACGTTATTCATGGATCTCTAAATATGAGTTTTGATATCTCTAGGTTTCGTGAAGTTTGGGTTTGGAGATTTGTGGGTTTTGCGAAATTCGGGTTTCGAGAAATGTGAGGTTTGAGAACTGTAAAATGACGATGCATGAGCTGCAGCCCTTTTATATACTTTTGATTATTTATAATTTAAATAATTGGTAGATAATATCAAAAGATCACCAAAGTTCCCGAATCGAAATTGCGAAAAATGCTAAATAAGAATTTTGAACAATAAAATAAAGTTGAAGGTAGTCTTTTTTGTATATACCCTATCGTTTCATTACAATGTTTCACAAAATAGTCCGGTAGATGTTTGGGATAATCTGATAAGAAAAGCTATTTTGAGGAATATTTTTGTAATTAGAGCAAATGGTTTTTGAATGAAAGCCTCTCTTTTAACCAATGAAGCCTCTATCTCTGTTCTAAAGATACAATAAGTACGATCATGGACGATCTTTACGGTACAATTCCATGCAGAAGAAAAACCGTTTGATCGAATGCCATTTGACTGTATGAGTCATTTTTTATTTGGTTAAACGGTCTTTCCATGTAACATTCGATTTCAATCTACAAACTACCACCGTAAAAAATGATGATCGCAAACTTTAGCCTGACACGAAATTTGTGATTTAATGTCCAATAAATTTAGCTTTTACTATTTTTTTTTTAATTACGCTCAAAAAAAATATAAAAATGTGTATTCAATAATATCCAAATGAGCAACAAACATGTGTGCTATACTATTTATACTATCAATTCATAGGTGGCGCTGACAGACAAAAAGAGGTTGAGAGTACACAACTACTGTTGGTATATATCGTTACAGGACACAAAAATAAAATAAAATTGAATTATCCATAAAACGGAATACACGCACAAGCGGGTGATTTTTTTTATCAATAATGGCATTCCATTCTATGGTAAATTGCTTTTCCAGACTTTTAAAATTACCCTGCATAGTCCATACTTATAATTTATATAGCCATATATTTGCATATGGCTAAGTTATTACCGACTATAAATGAGTAGTAACTTTATGTATTAGTAAATTGCTGTTTTTGGCCGTCTATATTTAATCTAATTTAAATTTAAATGAGTGTTTTTTTAAATATCCAGTAGAAAATATTCAATATATAATTACGTTTTTATCAGGAGTGGTATTTTTTTAAATTGCAGCGCAGTTTTGTTTTTTAGGACACTTTTTTTGTGCGCAATTTTCTTTTGAAAGACATTTTTATTTTTTTTTGTGCTATATATATTTTTGTTTTATTTTAAAGCCATTTACACTTTAAAATTCTCATCTGATATATTTAATTGCAATCATAAACGTTCTTGGATGCCTTTGTTTTTTTCTTACAAAATTTTGTACATTTTACCAATATTTTTGATGGCTCTAAGTTTAAAATAAAGAAAAGATTCAATGCTTTCTCTCCAAATTGTTTTGAATTATTTAATGATGATTTGATAATTTAAAAATAGTGCCATATTCCCTCCCAAATGAGGGCAAATGAGTTATATGATTTTTCCTTAAATTTAGTCTCATATCCAGACATTCTCTCATATATTTATCTGAATTTATAGGTCTTGAAAAATGTATGGATCACTAACTTTTCACTATGGATTTTTTTCCTATTTTATAGTTTAAAATCTAGATTCGGCACTTCGTTTGTTTTTCTCACGATTTAAATTGTTTATCTGGCAAAACCAGAAAATTTTATTTATTGTAAGTTTTATCGTGCGTCACAATTTTTTTATCATCTTCTTTGATCCTTGATTAATAGGAATTCTATGGTTTTTTTTTTTTAATTGCCATACCCCATACCTGATAATAGTTGTAATAATCTGACAATCTTCAGAAAAATGATTCTAAATTGACTGTTTAAAATTTGTGGCAAATATATTTTTGTATAACATTTTTACGAGATTTCAAAACAAAAAATTTTAGATTACATTTTCTTTTAACGATATTTTTTTACTGACTAAAACTATTTAAAAAAATATATTTATTGCATTTTTGATTATATTTATTAACCTCTCTAGTTTTAATTTCAGAAGACCTATAGCCAAGGAACGATTAAACTGTGCTCATACGATACGATACGATCTACGAGCTATGAGCTACGAGATTTGCCTACAACAGACAAACATTTTGCTTGGGTTTTCTATGCTTTATGTTTACTTTAAGTAAATTTTCATTACTGAGTCCTTCATCAATACAATTTATATACAAATAACCTGTATAGTGTTTTTTTTAAATATTTTTCAACAGTTTTTCATAAAAATTACGACTATAAATCTATTTTTTTTAAAATTGTCCGAGACATACTTTGCACAAAAAAAACGAGATGCTAATTTATGAGCACAGTTCATCTTCGTCGATCTCAAGCATTTATATATACATCACTGATGCGCTGTGGCTGCTGTCTTATTATATTTATATAGCTATACATGCGCACACCCGTTTTGACCGACAAGACGAATTGCGCGCATGCATTCCGCAGACAATTATCGTGCTGGTCGCCCGCCCGCACCCATCAGCTCAAACAGCGTATGTTTGCCCCGCTCCTGCCGCATTAACTTTAGCAAATATTCTGGCTGCGGCTGCGGCGCACTCAAGAATCATAAATTCTTGTCAAAATCCGAAATATTGCCAAAAATACTCTGCATGACGTATGCACATTTTTAATGCATAATATATAATATACAGATTCTCGTATAAATATGCATCCAATTGTGGGGCATTGTGTTTGGTTGTTGTGCGCATCCAGGATCATTTATCAAACTTGTTACAACTCTCTGTCTCTTTTGCTCTCTGCGCATTTATGACTAATGGACAGAGCTCGTCCACAAAAAAGTACTTAAAAATTGGTATTTCTTTTGTATACGAGGACCCAAAACCTGGACCCGAGAGACTTACCCATTTTTTGGTGTTGCAAATGGTCTTCGTCTGAAATCGATTTCGACCACCGAGCAACGCCACAGGTGATTTGTTCAAGTCACATAGACGTTGATGGAATACGCGAATTTTGTATTACACAATATATATATAGGTATAATCTATACGCGATGCAATAAGATGTTCGTGCGCCGCGTGCATTATGATTAACACCATCGCAAGATGGCTATTAAGTGCTTTTTGGTGTGTCTTTTAAAATGCGAAAAATATTTTTTTTTGCTGCTACTCCATTTTGTTTGGCAATAAAATCATTGCTTAAAATAACACCGCAATTTAAAAGAAACACACATGAAAAAAACGTGTATAAAATCTATTCTGCAAGGTGTTAATTGCACACCTGACACCTGTGCACATATACAACATCCATACATTGTATATATAGAATTTACATTTGTGTTTGAAACAAAATCTTATAAAGGCGCAGCAGTGCATTGAAAATGAATTATGTGTAAACAAACACGTTCCACACAGACATTGTTATTAATAAAAATATAATCTTATAAAAAACACCGGCAATTGCACAATAATTATAAGATTTACTGCGCATTTTTATTCAATGGGCGTGTGTGTATTTGCGTTTGGGATATGTGCATTGTGCAACGCTGCACGGGCGCCTAATTTAACAGAGCGACCGTAATTTTACATGTATTTTGATGAGCTTAAATAAGAGGTAAAAAGAACGTTATGTATTTTTTTATATTTAATCTTGACTTCTACTAAAATCTGTTATGAACTCAATTTATTGATTATTACAAAATATGAAAGATTGTGTACGGATAATTAAAAGAATTTCAAGATTAAAGACTCTCATGATGAGCTTTGACTTATCATTTTTAAAAACGATATTTTTTCCAAGACAACATTGCGATTTTCTTTAGAAACATGTCTCCATCGCCTCGCAAAATTGTATTTAAGAGCTTAGTTGTCATTTTGACTTTAACCAAACTGCTGTACATAAAGAATTTGATTTACCATGAAGTAAAATATACTTACTTCTGTAAAAAGTTTGCAAATTGTCAATATGATACACTGAGTAACCGAATGGTAATTGTAACCATATAAATTGTCGTTTTTAATATTCATCAAAAATGGTTAGGAAAACAGTAAACAATATAATATTACCAATAAAAATGATTATCTTAACCATTTTCATGGTTATCTTAACCATTTCTGCAGGTTTTCATGAATAACGACCATTCAAAAGTAATTCCAGTCTAAAAGTGTATCGAAAAATGTTGTACACTTTAGATTTAGATTAACTACTTTTTTCAGTCTTTATTATATTTAAAAGCATTCACTTAAAAAATAGATTTTAAAAACCATTTTGAAATAAAATATTGCATTTCTAAAAAAAATACTTTGAAATTTTTTTTTTATTTCTTAAAAAAACATTTTAAAATAAAATATATTTTTAATTCAGAAAAACAATTTTAAATAGATTATTTGACGAACAGTTTATCTGCAAGATAGTTTATCTTAAGAGTCGATTAGTTTATTTGACAAATAGTATCTTAAAGAAAGTTTATTTGAGAACCGAATAGTTAAAGAACCAAAGCTCTGAAAATATACTAGAGCAAATTCTTTAAAATCCACCAATATACCCCAGAAACGAACTTTCATCGCAATACCACCAGCCATATGCCAAATAGCCT
>JAAAKO020003340.1:0-38337 GCA_010015015.2 Bolitophila cinerea | reverse complement strand
CAAAATATTTTTGAAATATTTTTAAAATGTTCAAAATATTTTTAAAATATTCAAAAAAAAATTAAAATATTTTTAAAATGTTTAAAATATTTTTAAAATGTTCAAAATATTTTTAAAATGTTCAAAATATTTTTTTAAATATTTTTAAAAATTAAAAAAAAAAAATTAATTGTTTAAAATATTTTTTAACATAAGTGTTCAAAATATTTTCAAATATTTTTAAAATGTTCAAAATATTATTAAAAAGTTCAAAATATTTTTAAAATGTTCAAAATATTTTTAAAAAGTTCAAAATATTTTTAAAATGTTCAAAAATTTTTTTTTTTTTAATTTAAAAATTTATTTTTAAAAGTTTAAAAAAATCATAGAAAAATATATTCATAGACAAACAATTCGTAGATTACAATTAGTTGAAAGACAATTTTTAGAAAAATAATTCTAAAAAATACAATTCGTAGAAAACAATCATCAAGAAACAAGTAAAAACAAATACGTAAAAACCATTTTCATAGAAACGAATTCGTAGTAAGAAAAAAAACATATAAAATAATTGTAAAAAATAAAATTGTATTATTTTGCCAAGTTTTGTAGACGAATCTATCGGAGCCCTGCCAAAAAAACTTATTGTTAATGACGGTTCTATTAATGTCAAATAACTTCGGGGCATCCTGAACTAGTTTGAGATTTTTTGGAGTTACTTAAATGCATCTCACGGATAAGTTTAGTATAGTTTCCTTCCATACTTCGTGCAAATACAAAAAAAAGTAAAACTTCTACTAGATAAAAACGATAAAATATCTAAACTTAAAAAAAAAAACTTACCAACTACAAAATTTCGAAAAGATTTCAAATGCCGAATCTTCAAAAAAATTACAGAAACACGCAATTTTTACTTTAATATTTTTGTATATATTGCCATATTATAATTTATTTTAGTTGTAACAATTATGACTTAGACAACTAGATATTTGAGGTGTGTGATTGTCATACATTTAGCTGGTTAAACACTTATTATTATTATCATTATTATTTATTATTACACATTAAAAAATACGATCAAACACACATCATAGAAATATATTATTATGTTTTATAAAAAGGAAAACATTCAGATTCTAAAAATATATGTTGGTTTATTATTAGTATGTACTTTTTCGGTTAGATTTTTTGCAGATACTTTTCATTCATATGTTCCTGGGTGTTTAATTGAGTTTAGTTGGAATTTAGTTAGAATTCATATGATTTGAAGTACAGTACAGCTTTCAAGCGATTTGATATGCGATTTATTGTGAGTGGATGCAATGAATAAAGCGAAAGGCAAATACATAAAACATGAAACTAAGAAGGAAGCTGTATATAAATTTATACATTCTTAAAATTTATCTACTTTATCTGAAGAAAAAAATAGTCGCGCATGCAAAAAATAATACAAAACACAATACGCTGCGCGCCTACATATTAAAATATATATACTTTTTGCTAAAACAAAAAAAATAGACGCGCGTGCAAAAAAAAATTAACAAAATATACGCTGCCATAAATGGAATGTTTAAAAACAAATAATGCACATTTCAATAAATATAAATAGAATTATGTAAAATATAAACGAAACTATATGTTAGTGTTGTATATATAGCATGTGACTATGATCTGGACAGGTAGCCCAGTGGAAACCAGTTGACTAATTCCATTTTAAGGTCCAGCTGCGTTAGGGGCAGCTCAACGCCACCCAGGAATTCGTTCTCTTGCAGGGAATCGTGCGACCACACGGTGACCTGGAGTATGCGATTTTGGATACACTCTTGGGGCATGCGGTACTCCAGCTATGAATTTGTGTGTGTGTGTGTGTGTGTGTGTGTGAGGGGAATTTTAGTAATGAATTATAGAAAAAAAAAACAAATTAGTATATGTGTGTTCTGCCTACCGTTTCCATGAAACTGGGAAAGCAGTTCTTGCGCACGACCTTCGTCTTGCGTTTCGTGGCTTTTGTGGGATCTGGTTTCAGGTACACTTTGACGTAGGTGTTTGGCTCCTGTCCACCAGTTGTCGCGGGCAACGAGCGAGCGTGATGGATCTAAGGGATTATTAGTGTTTATTTTTTCTCGTTAATTAAAGCCACACTCAGGGTCAACAAAAACAATTTATACCATAACAGTCAACGCTCCACGATGATATTGCAGGGATATCTTGATTTCGCCGCACACACGCTCGGTCGGATTAGCTGGTCGGGTGTCTAAATGTACAGATGAATAATTATAATTTAATGCTGCAGACAATTGCACAGGGATTATCTTTATATAGTCTCAGCGCAATCGAGCAGGTGTCACCTTGTGACGACATGCGAACATATCGCCAAATGTGTAAGCAAACAAATCTCGGTGATGCGTTCGCGCACACGTTATACATTGTGGTAAGTTATTAATGTGCAATTTACATTTGCAAGTTGCAAGCATGTAAGAATGGAAGTGCTTATAAGAATATGAGTCAATGAGCGCAGTCTTCTGCATGTAAATAATTCATACACACAGACACAGCCACGCACCATCAAACGTATATACACACACAGTCGTTAAGTGGTTTTTGTTGTCCGCGATCGCACAGCGACTTACCTTTGACTTTGGCCACGTGAATGTCTTGTTCCTGTTGATCGCGCAGCAACGGATGGAAAAACGTGTACACCAGATCGGAATGGGCAATCTCGTCGGCCGAGTTGAACAACGATATCAGGAAATGACGGATCTCGGGCAGTCGGCGCTCCGCAACCGTTTTGATGTTCGAACGTCCCACATGGATGCCGCTCGGTAGACTGAAAAATTGTATATAACGAGAGAATAGAACGAGATCAGATCAGTATCAGTATAATTATAAGGGTTTTTGGCTGAAAATAAATAAAAAAATAAAACTGACTTTAAGCAATGTTTGTAATTAAATATTTATAAATAAATTGAAAACTTGCGTTAGAAATGTCCTTAGCATTTTGTATGACATCTTTAAACGAGATGAAGCTTTTGGGTGCAACCCAAATCAGTAAAAAAAATCTTAAAAACCCAGTGGCTTATATCTTCCAATTGGCTGCAGCGATCCGACTCAACAAACTGTATCTTCTCTGCGTGTCGCCAGTGGCCATTCAGATAGTAGGGTGGGAGAGTCAGGCCCAGCTATTACTGACAACCATAATTTAAACGACGGCACCAAATTGCTTCGAGATTCGGGCCGTCAACGACCAAGCAAAGATGGCCGCAGAGCCTTTGCTAAATACAGGGCAGCTCTGAAAATAACGGAGCGCCTGGGCAACTCATCTGCCTCACTGAACCCACAGGAGACCTAGGATCTGGAGTGGGCAAGTGAGACGATTAGAACAAGTAGAGCAACGTTGGTGAGGAAGGAATGGCTCAAAAGTAAAACCCCGCTTTGGTCAACACCATCGAAGAAGCCACAAGCAAAAAGCTCTCGTAGAAGCGGCAACGCTCCACTGAAGAGCAGAACCTCGGTGCCAAACGACGCTGCCCTCGTCAATGCTAACTCTCCATATGGCAAACTATCAGAGACGAAATGGGAGCTTGTGGAGATGAAGCTCATCCAAGCCACGGTGAAAGCCAGTGTGGAGAGCAAAAAGCTTCCAGAATTCAACAGCGCGGGTTGGCAAAGCGACTGCAAGATGTTGCAGTGTAAGGATATCCACACCCTGGAGTAGTTGAAGGAGGAAACATCACGGCTGACTTCGGAGGAACTGTGGGATAGGCCGTTCGGAAGAGAGTCTCAAAGGCGGAAGTACCAGCTGTACCGAAGGCAAAGGTGGTTATACCACGGCCTCAGCTTCACTACTAATGACGTTAGAGGAGGACAAAGTGGACATTGCACTCAATGAAGAACCCTGGATCTCGGGAGGAGGGAGAATTCAGGGTCTTGGGGGTGCAATTATAATTTATTCCACTCCAAAGAAGAAGGTAAAATCAGGTTAGCCATTTTGGCTAAAAATAATTTGAATATTCTTTTTGAAACTAATTACAACACAAAAGACATGTCAGTGATTTTATGCACCGACTGTAAAGACAGGAAGAAAAGCATCCTCATAGCATCATCCTACATGGCGTAAAAGGAATTTGTTCTACCACCGGAGGTCGCGGTTCTTGTTAGTAGAACTATGACCACATTCCAACCAAATAACAATGACCGCTTCCGCTCAACAGAAACAGACTTAAGTCCAGTTTATCGCCATCGCCAATCTCGTGAAAACTTACAACTTTTTAAGAAGCATTTTTATGGTTTGTACAGATTATTTTACAAAAAATAATTCAACGGGAAAAGCACGAGTGGCAGGGTTGAAAAGTAAGTTCTCAGGCCTAACAACTTTTCACTCTAAGTTAGGAACTTTTGACTAAAAAAATTATTATCTTAGTTCTGTGACAAAATGTGATATTTTTATCGGGGTTTTTTTATTTGCCAAGTGACCATTTGCGAAGAGCGTGGCAAAATCTCAAACAAACATCTATAAAATCTCTTTATCACTGTAAATGTTCTGAGGAGGGTCACGTCACGATAGTATTTGACTAAATTTTGTAGGGATTTTAAAAGACTAGTCAATTTCTTACTTTCAAAAAAAAAATTTGCCTAATTCGATAGTATACTATTCGGTAAACAAGTTCCCAGAGTTTTATAATCTTATCATAACTTGCTACTTGATGCGAGAAAAAACATATGATATATTACTAAAGAACTGTTACAGAAATGTTATGGTGAATGTGTTCCTTCAAATTTCACGGTTCACAAGTGATTTTTTACGGAATTTCGTTGCGGGAAACCCCAAGAGGTCACAAACGAAGAAATTGTGAATAAAATCAAAATTTTGAATAAAATAAAAGGCCGCTGAGCAACGATATTTAAGATAGCTGACATTGTACGCATCTCAACTGAATATTAACATAATATCCTGCATAAATATTCGGATATGTGAAAACTATCAGCCAAATGAGTGCCACGACTGTGTCGACAACAAGCGAAATATTGTTAGCGCACTTCGATGCAAAGTTTGGAGCTGTTCCATGACTACACACCAGAGATTAAGAAACAGACGAAACAGGCAAAAATGCTCCAAGACGGTGCAATCGACCGGATAGAAAAAAAAATAAATATATATATTACAGTGCTTTATTCGACCGATTTAACGCTGAATTGTTGAAAACACGGTACCATTTGGCAAAGATACAAAAATCCTCTTTCACCACGACAATGCACCGGCTCAATTTTCTATAATTTTAGTTGCTAAATGAAAGTTTTGCGCTACAAATTGCTGCCCCAATCAGCATATTGCCATCTTCTGTATATATCCAAACATGAAAAAATTCTGTCTGGAAAAATTTAAGACAAATGACGTTGTTATCGCTGAAACATAGGCCTTTTTGCAGACCTTCCGAATTCATATTATTTAGATGGGTTAATAAAGTTGGAATATCTCTAAACCAAGTTTTATGAGCTAAGAAGAGATTAAGTTGAAAAATAAAAAAATAAATTCAAAAAACATATCTCTTTCATTTAAAGTAGGGTAATTATCAAATAGCCCTTGTATTTTACCAAATAATCTAAAATACTCTCCATTGAGAGTGTTTTATTCAGGTCCTTAAGGCCCTTAAGCCAAAAAACCTGAATAAACAAAACTTCCTTATTAGGCCAACCTGGACAGCCTGAATATTCTGCCAAAAATAGCATTCTTCAGATCTTTTACAAGGGTTCACGTTTTCTCGTTTAGTACTTGTTAAAAATCTTCTTCCGATTCACCAGCTGTAGTCCTGCATACACGTGCTTTCTTAGCACTGGGACGACCACGTTTGTGCTTAGGCGCATTTTTCTTTGCTTCGTTTTACTTCTCCTTTTTGGACAGTTTTTGCTGTTTTTCGATAAGTTTCTGCCGCTTTGCTGCCCTCCTTTTTTTGGCGGACTTTTTTCTGACTTCGGCAGCTGATTTCTTCTGAGCTCTAGCTACTTTATCAGTGTGTTAAGACACCAGCATCACTAAATCAGTGAGAAGTGCAACTTTGTGTCGTTTCCGTCCTCGATTCGATGGTTTGCGCAATGGAGCTTTGGGAAACGGGCGAATGTCTTCAATTGCAATTATTCGGTCGAAACTCGATGGACCAGGATCTTGATCAGAATTTACTGGACCAGCCTCTTGATAAAAAAATTAGATGGATCACCCTCTTGATTGTCTTCGTCTTCATACGGACGATCAGTTACGGATGCCGGCATGAAATCATCTTCCGAAAAAACACTGAAAGCCATTTTCGGACAAGGTCTCATTTTCGGATGAAAATGAGCTCACGGTGAGCACAAACACAGAAAGCGGGTCCTGCAGGCTGCAGATTTTTGTTAGAATTTTTCGCGATCCAGGAGTATATATTTCTAGTTGAATTTTTCCTGGGAGAGGACTTTTTCCTGCATTCGCCAGTTTAACCGGAATATTTGATATTTTTTGTAATAAATTATGCGCGTAGCGCAAATGATTATCCGGACTATCGCGTCAGCTACAAACTTTTATGAGTTTGTGATTTCAAATTTGAGTTTTTGGAGATTTTTTATATTTATTATAGTTATTCTAGATTTTTTTCTCGATATTTTATTATTCGAGATTTTTTTCGAAGTGTTTGCCACGCTAAGAGATTTTCTTATACAACTTTTTTTAGATTTCAAATTGATTTCTTTAAGAAACGTAACCGGTACATGGGTTTTAAAGACAAAATCGAACCAAACCAAAAAAAAGGTGGAACCAAACCGATGATACGGACTGAATCCCTAATACAATCTATGAGTTTTACAGCTTTGAATATAGGTATTTGAAATATTTAAATATTTACAGTAATTCTCTGGAGATATTTTGCTATTCGTTTCATGATCAAAGTTTGTGGTTAAATAATCTCAAGAGACCTAAGCTCACGACGATTGTGCATTATCGTCACCGTGTATTTTGTTGTTGTTTTTTTTTCAATAATGAGACCTAACGTTAGGAAATCAAGAAATAATCTCAAGAGACATAACGTCACGATAAATCCTTACAATAAAGTCACAGTATGCCTGTGCATTACTCTCACTATTTTTAGTGGCGATAAGTCACTTGAGAATAAGTCACAGTCGACCTGTGTATTATCTTCAGGATTTTTTTTCTAAAGGGAAGTGTTAAAAAAAAATGTTTTGTGTTTTAAAAAAGCGCGGAAGTGCGCTTTGAGAATTATATTTATGAAGGAATGTATTGTTTTTTTTTAATTTGTTTTTAAAACTATTTTGTTTTTATTTTGCAACGCAAAAACTATTTTTATTATAATTTAATTTTTATTTTTATTATTATTTTTTGTAAGATGGAACATTTCTAGCCACATAATTGCGTAATTACTGTTCTCCAGGGCGTTAATTCCGCATAAAAATCTTGACGATGCACAGGCTGACTGTTTCTTATTCTCAAGAATATTACCGCCACTACAAATCGTGAAAGTAATACACAGACTATGACTTATTGTCAGGATTTTTCGTGACGTTAAGTCTATTGAAAATAAGTCACAGTCAGCGTGTGCATTACTCTCACAATTTTTCCTGGCGTTTATTCACTTGGGAATAAGTCTTAGTCTGCCTGTGCATTACTATCACCATTTTTCCTGTCGTTAAATAACTTGAGAACAAACAAGTTGTGACTTATCGTCACGATTTTTGTTCGTGACGTTAAGTCTCCTAAAAATAATGCACAGCGCCGATTTAAAAAATCTCTAGGAGATACAGTTTTTTAAGTCAATAAATATGATTGACAAAATATTGCGCGATAAGTTAGAAAATGAATAAAATATGATTTATAGAGATAAATAAGTTTTTCTGTGTAACACTTCATTTGGAAAACTCTGGAGCATAGAAATGGGATTTGCGCCATAATTTTCCAAACTATATATTATAATTGCGAGAACATTTAATTCATATTTGTATAAAAGATCAAGCCAGAAGGCGCCCACAATCAATGTAGGACAAACAGCTTTGACATTTTACTTCGAAGTGGACTTCTTAATTGTGGATTGTCTCCATCTGCTTTTTGTGCAGCTTCTCCACATCCCACATGGCTTCGAAGAGCACCTGTTGCTGGGGCATTGTCCTTTTGCTTCAATTTGCGCCAAACACGCTAAAGTAACTTTAATAATGTCGTGTCTGCGCGACCCAGTCTATATTTAATAAATACACCGTTTAACCAAAATTGACTGTGCCACACACACACACACACACACACACACACACGTACGATTTAATTGCTCCCTAAATAAATCAAAGCCATAATTGGCCTGGCCTAAACGTTAACATATACACATAGGTGTGTACTGTGCATACTCATGCGAACCAAGTCTAGTCTAGCCAAAAGAGAGTCGCTTGCGCGTGCGCAATCAATCACATTGTTTATATAATTTGCGTTGCGCTATTATATTGTGTCGTGCGCGCGCACGCGCTCTATATAAATTATGCGGAGAATTTATATAGCAGATAAAGACTGCGAAGACTTGCACAATGTCTTGGAAAAGCAAGCCCTCGTGCTTCACCAGGGAATTTACTGCGGAAATACGGCGAGGCGGAGAGGACAGAGGAGCCGTCTGGCGGGCGTGTGTATATTCGATACGATCGCATTGTTCGTCGCATGCTCTTTGAACTGCGCGAGTGTGAAGACAATATAACCGCAACATCGATCACTCGAGCTCGGTGTTCACCTTTATAATATCTATATAGTTTCTCTATGATAAATCAATAGCCTCGGTGACAGACCGAGAAAATTGTTAAAGCGATACCAAGACCAACAACAAAATATATAGCATTATATACAAATAGCTTATTGATAAAAAAAATGCGTTGTAAATTAGCGATTGATAGCGTACGATTGTTTTCTTATCACTGCCAGCAATGTCCCGTTAGTACCGAACTGAGACTCTACGAGGAACGATGTCACGGCGTTAGGTGTGCGCGCGCTTTGTGTGTGTAGAGAGCTGATGGTGTGTTCTAACTTGAGTGTGCGCTCCTTACGATTTTGACCTCTAGAACCACGTGAGCCCAACGCGCGCGCAATTAAATGGCAGTTCTACGAGACACTAGCTCAGGTTAGATTATACTTCTTAAGTTAGATTAGGTTTAGACATGTTGTCTCCTCTTGATTGACCTATACCAAGCCTTAGGCAGAAGTAATGCAAACGCACACTCTCAAATCTCCATTTTACGGTTATCAACCACAATAAATGCATTACTCACGGAGACATGTTAAAACCATTAGTAATTAGACGGTGCAAAAAAAAATCACATACACACGTACTATATTATACAGTTACGATAAGAATTGATAAAGAATTTCTTGATAATAACTTATAGATACCAATAGCATTGTTTTGCTTGGATCAATCGGTGGCCTAGTTTGCATGGTGGTCGCGATACTGGGCATCAAGCTGAGATGGTTCAAGCATCGCATGACATTCGATGATATTCCCGAGGCGGCCGAGGTCAGGCAACGCGGAAGCCGTGGCAGTGACCTGGAACCGTACATATTGCGTGCCACGTTTCGTCCCAGTTCCGAGTTTGATAACTATGTGGAAATCACTCCTCCGAAGGTGTTGCCACGTACGGAGAAAATCGCCCAGCATTTACACTCGGAATTTTGTAATTTAATTATTTTTATTTGTTTCAGCCGTTCGAGTGACAGGCTCGTCAAGAAATCGAGTGTCTTTGCCACCGAAACGAGTGGCACCTCGTCCACCGGTGCCTGCGATGCTTGGAAGTACAGCTGAGTCGCAGCCGCTTATTGTGCGCCTAGATGAAACCCGACCGAGAACGATAGAGGAGCCAGTAGTGTCAGTAGTGCCAGTAGTGCCAGTAGTGCCAGAAGTACCACTAGTTCAGGCAGAGATTGTGAAAGAAGCTAGCGTCGACGTGCCCGTATTACCTCCTTTGCCACCTACTCCGCCGCCAATTGAACGTCTCTTGCAACGAGAGTCAAGTAAGAAATCTCTGACCACTAATTACATATAATTATACAATTACCATGATTTACTCGTAGAACTTCCAAGTGTACCTACTCCATTGATTCCGGCCATCCTCCCACCGCCACAAATTCCGCCAACTGACCATCCGCTATCACCAACCCCGATCAAATCCGAGAATCACTTCAAGAAGTTGGCGAAAATCATCAAGGTTCCACCGTTCCTATCTACTCAAAACCAACCCCCGCAGGACACTGCATTTGACCAGCAGCCAAGTACTACAAAGTCGTTGCCAACGCTTGTCTCTGCCACTGCAAAGTCGATATCTAAATCTACTAACTCCCTAACAGAGGAAGGTTCACAAAGAACGGCCCCGAAAAGCCGATTCTTCGGTTTGTTCTCGTCCAGCACGAATGGGACTATGGAAAAATCCCCAAAATCAAAACCCAAGGAACACAAAGCCGAAACGAAAGCTTTGGATGAAGTACAAGTCATTGTCGCACCGCCAAGATCGAAGAAATCCGGGAAATTGGCAAAAGAAGTAAAAGACAAACCGAATGAAGATCTAAAACCACCGGTTCGAAAAGTACGAGTGCTCAAACAGAAAAAAGTAGCTGACGCAACTGCCACATCTAAAACGAAAACAACCAAGGAAACTAAATCCCAAAACAATGTGGATTTCAAGCTAATGCCAAAACCCAAAAAAAAGCATTCGCGTCCTACGTCTGATGGTTTCAGTGAAATTTTCAAGGATAACACTGCCGTAGCAGGTGCCGTGTACAATGACACAATCACTATACAGCCACAGCCTAGGTCGAGATCCATCGAAGGATTACCACCGCAGCCCAGACAACGCACAATGCTGCGACTGAATGATGTGCCTGCAGAGGAGACCGTAGTACCAGCGCCAGTGCCACCACCAATTCACCAATCCCTTATCGTCGCCGATGTTCCAGTCGAGACGGATACTGCCGCCGACACATGGAATCTAGTTGCCCAGCATCGCAAAAACACCCAGACACTGGCCAAAGCCCAGGCAGCCGTGCGGCAATCGCCACGGCTACAGATATCAGCCGCCGATTTGCAGAACAGTAAAATCCTGCAGAAGCGACAGGTCGAGCAGATTCATAAGCCAAAGACCATGCGTGAGATGCAAAAGGACAATGCAGGGATTCGACGAGCTGATGAAGCCAAACCCAGCGGTGAACTGACGGAAATTCGTCTAACCAAAGACGGTGAATCCGACACGGAGGCTTAGGCAAACGGTATTAAACAATTCTAGTAGTATTAATAGAACTATAAAAATCCCATAAAATACTATTGTTGTTAGTTCTTCTCTTAGATTCTATTATAACTAAGGTCCTTCCTAATGTTCTAGCAAACTTAAAAATATGTTAGAGAATAATAAAATGTGGTGGTAAAAAAAATCAAAAAGCATTATGGTGTACCTGTGCAGTTTTGCCAGAGGATAGTGCATGCACAGCTTCTGGTGGAACTCGGAGAATTCTTTGTACGAACGAAACAGATACGCGGGATCTGGTTGATTCTGACGCGTCACCTTCAGAATGAACGTGTAGTATTTCTCGAGATCGTAGCGTTTTTGAAAGCGCACCACCGTCACGGATTTGAGTCGGCCGTCCTGGGCCATTCTGAAAGAAAAGAGCTTTATTATACAGAATCTAGAACGATACAATTTACAAGATTCTTACGTGTACGTTCGCGGCACAAAGTTCAGCAGTTCCCCGTTGCCCTCGTCGCCGGAGAACCGAATTTGGGCCAGATTGTGCAGGAAAAAGTTGAACTGGGTAAACCACGACTTCAACGAAATGTGAATCATCTTCGCAAACGATGCGGCCGCCTCGGGATTCGATTGTCCCGGCAGCAGAGCGTTTCGTACATAGTTCACGGCCTCCGATGTGACGCCTGGAATGCCAGACGTTGCCATCAGGGCGAGCATGTGCAACAGCAGATCACCGTGTTTGCGGACAATGTTAAATGCCTGACAGCACAGATCAACAAAGTGATGGAACTTCGTTGACGGACGATCACCGCCGTTTATCACGTACGCCATGTCCGAAGTAAGCACGAACGGCACACGGTCACGCTTGAAATTGCCAAACATCTGCGAATCGCCCAGGAACTTGCCAAAGTCTATGTGGAACAAGTGGCCAGATGTCTTGAGCATAATGTTATCGTTGTGTCGGTCGCAAATACCAAGAATGTATGTGGCAACACTGTAGCCAGCGCACGAGACTAATGGAAACAAAAATCATGCTTTTTAATCAGAGTACACCAAACCTATCAAGTGTGACATACCTGTAAAATTGTCTACAGCTCGTTGGTACTCCAGCTGGCTAGGATTCTGACGGGCTAACCATTCAGCAATTGGTTTATCCTTGAACGATCCCGTGAGACCCCATTCCACTTGAATCCGGCGCAGTGTCTCTGCGTCCGAGATCATCTCAATCATACCTATTTAACAATCAAATTCACAATTTAAATATTCGGACTAAACGCACTCACGAATTCCTACCCTTCTTGTGTCCCGTGGGCACACAATTAAATGTCACCATTTTCAGATCCAAACCCTCTTTCAGCCATAGCTTGTCCATGATTCTGACCAGCTGAATCGTTAGCATGTCCTGCTGCAAATCATCGCCAGCCTTGAAAATGGCAGGCAAGACCGTTCGATCGGAACCCAGAAAGTTGATCTTCAACGGCAGTGTGTTCGAATTAAAGAAGCTACTACTGCGCGAATTCACTCCGGTCACCTCTAGACCCGGTCCCAGTGGCAGTGCTGTAGCACGTTCTGCTAGTATGTAATGCACTGCCTCCATGCCCTGCACCAGTGTCTTCTGGCGCAACGACTCCTTCGACAGTTTTACGTTCTGTGCCACCTCAGCCAAACTCTTGCACATCATGTCCTGTGCCAGGAATCGTGCGGACAGCTTCTCACCGCAAATGGCCAGCAACGAGCGCAGCATCATCTGATTGCGTCGATTGTAGCGTGCCTGATTGATTAGCGACGGGTCCACGTCGCCGGTAAGCTGCTCACCGGAATTCTGTGGCGAGTCGCCTGGCAACGTGTGCACCAGCAGCCAGTACAGGTGATGTGCAACCCGCGGTGACTCTAGGGCACGGCTCAACAAGAACACAGCCATCGGGGAAGCCTCGTAGGTGTCATGCTTTAATGCTTGTATCAACTGTGGCAAAAAATTGACCAGCTGATCGTTCGGCATTGCGGACACCCAGCGCACGGCCTGCGAACGCACTTCCATGTCGGGATAGCGTGGCAGAAACAGTTCTAGGGCTTGCAGTGGTGTCAGCGGTTGCCAGGATTTGATGAGGGCATGCAGATCGACGAGACTCGCAAAGTCCCAGCTGTGCGCGGCATGTAGTACCTTTGGAAGGGCGTGCGGCAAGCATTGCAGATAGTAGCGCTTCTCCCAGAGCACCTCACGTTTGTCGACCGCACTCGAGTATCCCTGTTCAGCAGTGTCGATGAGCTCTTGTTGTAGATTCTGATCGAGGCTGTTGAAGTCTAAGCGACGCGCAGCCGGGTGATTGCGAAGTGGTTCTGGAAATTGGATCTGTCCACCGTATGTAGGGATCTCGATAGACAGTACGGGGCAGTGGTAGCCCTGTGGATGTGTTCCGATGGCCGGTGCTGGGCCAAGGAACTTATCGGTGGTCGGAGGCCAAAGAGACAGCAGGAATGAACCTTGCACCATGTTTCTAGAGACGTAAACGTTAGAATTGAAATTATGAATATTATAGAGTATCGTGTGTACCGATCAAAGTCAAAGAACTGTATCGCAGACCAGCCCAGCTCAACTTTGGTGACTTTTCGGTCCGAACCCGGCTCGGCAGTGTTGTCACCCTCGGCCGGCTCTGTCGTGCATCCGTACAGTACAAAGATTAGCCTCGACTCTCTGGGCAAAGTACAAATCGGAATGTTCTCAAAATTAAGCCTGAAATAAAGAGACAAAAAAATGTACTATATTCAAATAAATAGAAAAATTATCCTTACCAGGTGTCGAACTTCAGTCGCGGAAATATACCACTAATCTCATTCGAGCACTGCGTCACTTCGGCATCACCAATGTACCGAGTTCCGTGATAGATCTGTGCGCCCAGCATGTAATCGTCATGGCGCCACTGTATCGGTGGCCTGTGCAAGCACATCAGATGCACCATCACCGGTTCGGTGACATTTGCGATAGGCACCGGTCGGGACGCATACTCAGGCACATTCACACAGAAATCTACACGGAACGCATGCGAATACGTTTCAAGCAGTGATTGCACTGCGTCCCGGATATGATTGCAGCGGTGTTTCACGTTCTCAGCATTGGTCTTCGGTCGCAACGCTACCTCAGCATAGTTACCGTACTCGGATACTATATCTAGTTTGGTCCCAGTGTACGACCCCGGCGAATCGGGATAGCTGTAGCCAGAGTTGTTGCCCGGTGCACATATCGCTTTCAGCTCATCAACGGCACTCGTAATGTCTAGGGTGTCCAGGGCTCCGAGCAGGGCGCATATCATTTTCACAGCCTGCACCACGCCGGAGCACGAGAGCACCGTGTACGGACCAGCATCGGCGGCATTCGACTCGATCTTGACGATCTCATCCTCTAAGGTTTCTGTAATGAGATTTTGGGGTATCAATTAGTATTTATAAAACATTCAATTTCATTCTTTCTGACCCAACACCTGTGGCAAATATTAGCTGGAAAGAATGAGAACAAAGATAAGGAATTATTGCAGGAAAACTGCACTGGGAAAAGCGGGAGTGACCAGAGAAGCGAATGAGAAAGAACTGCGACGGAATATTATAGAAACGTTTGGATATTTAAGGCGGAAATGTATTGGCAAGTTGTGACTGCTAACATAGTCAACGGCATTACAAACCAGAAGATAAGAATCAGTTAGTACTGCTTTAATCTAATACTTTTACGTTATAAAGACGACATTATGGCATTTCTCATTTTTTCGAAATGTTAATGGGGTACCAAATAAAGTGGAGGTGATGAAGAATTTGGTACAGTAAGAATAAATAAATGCATAATTTCAGAACCACTTAGCATCCTGGTGCAAGAGCCGAAAACTATAGCTAAATGATAACGGACCATTAGGAAAAAAGTGGTCGCATTAGCATTATCTCTATCTTTATTTCCATTAAATGGAATGGATGATCTATAACCTCATATTAGACAATACTGTCTAAAAATATATACCTCGAACCAATAAATAAATGAAATAAAATATCTCCATCAACTTTACCTAATAATATCATGAGGTTATCGTAATTAATGCTGTCCACCGGTTCATGAGCCAGAATATCCTCGAGCTTCAGCTCAGAGTCCCGAATGTCGTCCTGCAGTGTTCTGCCGATTGCATTCAGATTTGCACTCGTCCGAGGGCACAGGCCCAGCTGCACGTCGTGTTCCAGCTTCAGGCTATCGTGTACGCACTCGAGTTGACTTAGCTTGGACGAAGAGGCCAGCCACTCGGTGACACCGATTGGCTTCAGAATGAACTCGTTCACGTTTCCCAGAATGTAGCCTTCGAGCTCACAGAACACGTGCATTATCACATGCTCAACGGTGGTTCCGACTGGTAAAAAAACGAAAAAAAAAATATTAGTTTGTATAATCGATTTCCCAGACTAGACTAGAGACTTACTATCACAGGTAAACACCACCGGCGGTCCGTATCCCTCGACCTGTCCCTTGCCATTGTTCAGCGAACTACCCTCTCCGGGATTCTCAGAATTTCTTGCCCTGGCTCTCATTAAACCCTCGCTGTCGACGCACTCAAGCGCTGGATGTACCAGAAGCTTAATGCTTGTGTCCTCCGAGTACAAATTACTAAACTCAGCCGCCACCACGTGACCCACGTTCGTTGTACGATCCGTGTACTTGTACTGAGCACGCAGGTTACGCACCATCTCGTAGAAAGCCACCAGCTCCGGGGCGTAGGTCTTCTTGATCACCACGTTCTCATACAGTTTCGTGAACACTTTTCGGCGGTCGAGCACTTCGTGCGCTGGTGCCGTCACGGTGTCGTCGCCCAGCAACTTTTTACTGTTGCGTGGCGGCAGTGGTGGCGGTGGACTTGTCGTGCTGCTGCCAGTTGGTGTCTCTGCTGGTGGTGGAAGCCTCCAGCCGATCGGTGGACCCACTACAAAGCGAAGTGAGTTAAAGTTAAAGGTTGAATAAAAAAAGAGAAGAAGTAAACACTTACCAGGAGACAACGGCGTTCGGTCTAGCTTATTGACCGCTTCGTACACGGGATCCGAGTACTGAGTATTACAGCTGTACAGATAGTCAAATGGATCGTACTCGGAATAGTACGAGGTTGCACAGTCCGATGCATTGTCATCTGTAACAATAAGAGCGAAAAACGGAAGTCAGGCGAGATTGTGAGTGATGTGTATGTGTGTTATTGATCATGGAATCGTGTGCAATGAAATTATATATGTTTCTGATGGGATGAGTATGTATGTGTGTGTGTATGAGTATGTTCAAAACGAGTTTACAATAATTATTCAATTTTTGCCCGACTAAAGCGACAGAATAACAGAAACAGAATAATAAAACACCTTGCTGTCGGTACTGGTAATCTCGCAAATAAACATCGTGTTTCAACGGTACGGATCCCAATGTCGAATCGATGCCATCACTGCTGATGCTGGATTTTACCAGTGATGCCACCTCACGGAATACTCCGGCTAGTGCACTTCGCATTAAAAACAAACAGAAAACAACAAAGCAAAACTACGGTTTAGGTAATTTTTGAAAACTCTAGTATATTCATTTACAAAAAAATTGTATTCGATTTAAAGAGCGGAAAAGGCATTAATTATTTGTTTTTATTTTTCCCACTCTTTTATAAGATGTAAAAGTATGTATATATCCCGTGTGTGTGTTTTTTTCTGTGTGTGGTGGTTGTGACTGACTACAAAAGGTTTTCAATTACGACTAAAAAAAGTACAATATAATCAAAGCTCACACATGTGTGTTGGACCGTGTGTGTTGGAGTGTATGTTTATGTGTATATGTGATTATTAGAATTGTGTGAGTAAAGCAAATGGCTTTTACTCTTCGATTTCATTGATAAGGAATAGAATTGAATAAAATAGATAAGATAGTATATATATTTTAAATCAGAGCACACGCTTATACAGAATACTGTATTAGAAAAAGGCATTTCAATTTCAATTTATGGTGTCTTTTACAGCGACTAGGGTTAAAGTTTAAAAAAATAGTTTTATAAAGGATAAATCAATAATTTCAAAAGGAGTTTTTTGTTTTTTGAGCCATAATTTGGAAAACAAATATCGACATTAGATTTCGGCAGATTATTAAAATCAATTTAAATATAAAACATTACTTGGAATAGTTAATAAAATATGATTGAATAATATTCATATTAAATGTTTATATATATATGCATATAAAATAGATTTTTGTGTTCGTGGTGTGTTGGCATCGTTTCGTCGTCAGTCTTTAGCTGTCTAAAATTGTTTGTGTGTGTTAAATGGTGCGTGTTTACCTTTATCGTCGTCCGAGAACGAATCAGCCTTAAGCAGCGGATCGAATGCCTCCAGAACACTGACTCGGGAACTGCAAACAAGATTTGCTTAGGTTAAATTAAATCAGATCATTAAGTTAGGTTAGTTTAATAATGTAGACTAAACTCAAGACTTTGCTTGCACAATTGAATCCTAGCCACAAATAAGATACACACAACAAATGACCAATGTGTGTATCTCAATGTTTATTTGCTAAACATTCAATTATAAACAAATTTACTTACTTATCTTCGAAGCCATTGCTTAAATCGATTAGATCATCACCGAGTTTTGCCTTAGGGCGTCGCACGACTTCTGGAATGACTCCTCCCACGCTAGATCCGGATGCTAGGCCATCGTAAACCGGTGTTCGCGACGATGTGTTGTTGTTCTCTCGTCGCGGTGGCACCTGTGTGAGAAAAATATTATGAATACGATCTAATTGAATTTAATTTTAAAGACGAGTGTACCTTTGGCACGAAAACAAGAGCTGACTCCGGATTGACTACAACCGATGGTCCAGCCTGTGCAGGGTTAATATATTGTGCAGAAGTTTGCTGTTGTGGCAAGGCATTGAAGCCATACTGTGGTGGGCCCACAGAAATTTGTGCTGCGTAGACCTGTTGAAACGGTTGTGGTCCGGACGCTAGTTGTGGTGCCTGATACGTCGGCACAGGATAACCTGTGTAGGAGTGATGGTGTCGCTGGAAGTTCTGTGGTGACACCGTGGCTGCCGCAGTGCCGGCATATACGTTTGGCGTGCCCATGCGAGGCTGCACAGCATAGCTCATACTGTACAGCTTGCTGAGCTGATCTGGGGTCAGTGGAATTGGTTGGGCAGGTGCTGTGGACTGCTGTACGCCTGCATAAGGCACCATTTGCAGGCTGCCGCCAATTATATTGTTGTGCGGCATAATGTTTGGATTGAAACCATACGGTTGGGCAGCGTAGTTATTTTTGGGTATGTTTTGAAGTTGTGCGTTTAGTCTAGAATGGAATAAATCGATTATTAGAGTGACACTGTCCAGATTATAGATATTGTCTTACTTGTGCATCTCGCCAACCATTTTTACGAAGCTTGTGTGGGGATCAGGAACAGATGTATCCGGCGCTGCTGGTGCAGATGCAGACGACACATCGTTTGGCCCGACCGGCAGGGAAAATGAAATCAAATCCGGTTCGTCCTTAGAGGCTAACTCTCGAGTTTCACTGTGTCTTCTTGGTGGAACCGTTGGTGGTGGTGCCAGAGAGCCACTGCTTGACGAGGACAACAGATTCGATGAGGTGTTGAATGAACCCGGTCGCCTTGACTGGTGCTGCGACAATAGATTGTGCGCTAGAAATCAATAAAAAAAAAAATTATATACACAATTAAATTACATAGTAATTAAGCTATTTCCCATACACGATGACTTGTAAATACTGCTCTGCGAGACGTCCGACTGTGAATACTGAATCTTGTTTCGACGAAACTGGTCCATGGCCAACGTTTCCATGCTGAGGGCCGTTGCCTTTTCCAGGTCCTCTCGGAACTGGCGATCTTGCTCGGACTCCATTTTTGCAAATGATTTTAACTAAAAGAAAAACACGAAAACAAATATATATTTAATTTGCAACACAATAGCAAAAAACATCATAAACAAAGTGTCTTCATAACACACAAATGCGCAGATGATAACAAAGATAAGGCAATTGCAAAATAATTGCGTTGGCGGAAAGGCTCGCTTAATGGCGAGCGTCCGCTTGTTTTGAAGCAATCATTTTGCTGTGAAATTGTGAAGAACACACACTGAGAATATGTTTTTGCTCCGAAACAATGCTTCGGAGCCCGTATGTTTGCAAAAATATCTCCCCAAAGAGCACCCAATCACTGCGCGCCTGTCGTTAGGTTTTAGTAGATCTCTGCACTTTGGACATGGTGTTTTTTGGCCAGCTACAATGCTCTTACCTTGCTGCTGGCCACTGCACGTACTTCGGGATGGATTCAAGGCCGTTTTTCTATTTGTTAGGCATCTTTTTGCACAGGTATTTATTGTGGATTTTCGAAAAACATTTGTGCACACGCAAACTGCACTGTCAAGTTTATTGTGTGTTTTTCTCTAGCTGATGGCAAGCGATTGACTTAATTTTAATCGCCATTATTCGGCGAAACTGTACGCGTACTTGCATTCAACAGTTTTTGGCCCCGGTGGCACGGAAACAAGAGTCAATTTGTGCATTTGCATATGGTTTATTGATTTTGTGTTAATGCGAAGGTTTATTTATTTTTTATTAGAAATTACATGTGTAATTCTGTTTGTTAAGATAAAATAAAATACATTTTTGTGATATGTTGAATCCTATATATTTTTGTGCACATTTGGGCGATTTTTTGCCTGATGACAATTGAAAGGTTTTCACATTTAATAATTTTTTAAATTTTATTTTGCGAGATTGATAAAACCACGATAGTATTCACTCCAAGGATAAAACCAACAAAATGTAACCCACATCCAATAGCAATTATCTCTTATTATTATTGATTGATTATTATTGATTCACGCCGACCATTTTTTTGGAGGTTAAATTATAATAATTTGACTTTTTTCGTCAAGTTTCGAGTATTGTAAATATTTCTAAATATTGAAGGTTATTATTTAATAAGAGTTCTTTTAAATCATATTTGTGCGGTTTATAATTAATTATCAATCTGATATTAATGTTTTTAAAAAGGTAACAATTTCGAAATTTGAATACGCCTATTTTTTAATATTAAGAAATATAATGACAGTGGTTTTAACCCACAGAGCCCCAGTTGAGGAATAATCTATTGTGAATATTTATAAATATTGTAGATTATTCTTTAATAAGGGTTTTTTTAAATAATATTTTTAAGGTTTATAATTGTTATTCAATCAGATAATAATCCTTTTAGATAAGATACCAATATCGCAATTTAAATACGCTTATTTTATGAATTTTAATGACAGAATTTATGAGTGCACATCGAGTTGAGAAAAACTGAGTGAACGCACTCTGACTCAGCACCACCTACCCTACCACATAAAGTTAAAACCAAGGTTAAATATTTTTTTTTTTATCTATTTTTATAAAAAAAGGTAACAAAAAATATATTTGAAGTAACAGTAATGGATTAAGCGCGAAGCTAAGTTGTGCGTTTTTTTTTGTTGTAGATACATACAGTTGTTACGCCAGTATACCATTGTTATATCTTTTAAAAATTACCCTTCCCGATTTTTCTCTAAATTATTTAAATAAAATAGAGCTTATATTTAACAAGTTTATTTTGTTTTAAAATACATTATCTAAAATTGAATAGATCGGTTTGATTCTAAATTACACAAATGTCCTTTTGTTAATCAATAAATGCATTAAATTAAAAAAGTTACGCCGCAGTCTCACAGCAAAACCCTAAGAGCAATAATACTATAATAGAAAAAAAAATAGGTTATGTTTTCGTAATGAACATCTTTATGAAAATAGGCAGTCGACTTTGACGTGCAGAGTTTTTAGTCCAGTTTTGAGATATTGTAATAACACGTATTTTAATAGTTTGAAGACGATAAAATCGCAGAGATTCGTTAAAATTTATTAGGTAGGCACTACTTTAAGTTTTTTAATGTTTTTTTTTTTACTATTTTACAAGCTTTTATTTTATTTGAATATTTAAAATGTGCGCGTAAATAAGCCATCTGTTGACGACAAAAGCAACTAAAATACTGCCTCAAATTAAAGAGATGTTCGTCCGTGCATATAATAACTGGTCAAGTTCGTGTATATATATTAAAAATTAAAGTATATGGCAAAACCTTTAAAAACAAGTAATTTTAAAACGTTCATTAAGTTTTAGGATATCAAAGCCATATGCGTGAACGCACTCCAATACAGTTCAGTGGACACAATGTAAACCACTGCGTGACAGTTGGCTGCCTTTGTGTGCGTGCGGAATTTCATGTGTACACACACATAATGCACACACGCGCACCACACACACACACACACACGCGCGTATAAACTCCCGTACAAAATGCGCGAGTGTAACGTATATTTATAACGTCCGCAAGTGTATCAGTGTGTGCATTTTAGTGTGTGTTTTTTCGGAACAGGGCAGAGTTGCAATTGTGTATTCGTCGTCGCGCTGTCTTGTACTGGCTAAGCTCATCATAAACACAGTCAAACAAAAGGATATTCATTCGGTCTAAAATCAATTGTGCAAGAACAATATATCGTAGCAAAAATCCAGAGATTCGTGTACGTTTTACCGTAGGCGTCGCGGATACGTTCGTGTACAAGGCACACACCAAAGCCACGTAAAAGTCGTTCGTACATCGCTACTACTTCATATTGGGCCGTGAAACGCGTTATTTGCGTGTGTGTGTGCGCGCTCCCGTGTGTGAGTGTGTGTTTGTAATGGCCGATTGTGTGTCATGAGAACACCCGCGTCTCATTGCGCGCTGTGCCATCGACATTTATTCGAAGCGTTCACCGTTCGTGTACACTCCCTGTTCACCGCAATATCGGGCGGCTGTCGTTCGCAAAAATGAGTGTGTGGTTGTTTTCGTCCGAAAAGACCACATCAACTTAATGCCAGAGGCATGGTATCACCCTCAAAGCTAAAACAGCATTCGCGGGCCGCTAGTCAACAACAATCAAGTAAGTACAAAAATAATGGAGTTTGAGACTTTTGTATGTGTGCGTGTGTGCCCCATTTGCAGCAAACGCTGTGTTCTGTGTGTATGCGCGAGCGCTGTCGACATTTTTTTTCGCTCGGGCTCAAAATGACGGTGCCACACCGCATAATATTATACTCAGCGCAGCACCACATACATATATATATATATACTCGCAATGTACACACACACACATACGTTTGGTCGGTCGTCGTCTCTGCAGCCGCCGTTCGCCTCGTTCAAGCCACACACACGCGCCCAACTTGTGTTGTATAGCTAAAGCTGTGCGCTGCTGAGCGCCTCTGCTGCCGCTGCTGTGTATTTTATGTACATACAATATATTTTATATAATGTACTTTTCAATTTGCTCCGACCGAGTGTGCTGCGGCTGCGGCTGCTAGTGTGTGCTCTGCCTGTATGGTCTGTATGCGCCTGACGCCCGTGTGTGTGCTTCACATTTTATAATATTATACTATCGCTGGCTCTCTGTGCTCTGCCACACACGGGACCGGGCAAAAAAAACGCTACTCGAACGAAACGAACAAAAAAAAACAACAAACAACTGTACGCGCATATGTTTCGGTCGAGAAAATGAATTCATTTGTGTATGTGTATGTGTTTTGCTATGGACGTTATGTTGATTACGTTTGTTTATATTTATAATGATTTTGCATTGCGAAACATTGTGATTGTGATTGTGAGTGTGCGCGAATTTCATACACACACACACAGTCACACTTTCGTAATGTCCACTAAGCACTAATACCAAAGCCTGATAACTTTACACACATACACACACGCACAACTCCATCTTAAATATATGCATGTATCTGTGTGTATGTGTGTGCGCAAATATTACATTTGCCTTCAATAACAAACGATTTTTGCCTGTTCTCTGTTGATGTTTTGTTGTTGGTTATCAAACTTACTAACTAACTTGTTTTCTAAGCAAACTAATATTTAATAATTTTTTTTTAGGTAAATGCAAGCTCGTAAAAGGAGACAAACCGTTGATACATCACAAATTTTATCTGGACATTGAGAAGCATCACGTCTCGAGTCGTATTGAGACAAAGATCAAGGAACTTGGAGGCGTAAGTATAACTCTTTTAAATGTGTCTACCTTAAATTACTTTCTTGTGTTCTCTAGGAGTCTCTAGCAAAAACCAGAATTTGTTCGAAACAATTCCGTCAGCACAAATTTAAAATGTGTATGTACTTTATTTTGTATTTGCATCGTGTGTTTAAATACATTGTAGAGAATGAACGACGACGACGACGACGATTCCACTAGCGACAACATGCTCGTATAATAAATCGTGAATATAATATATATGTTAACTATATATTTATATATATAAATATATATTATACCTACACAGAGTTCGTACACACATACGCATAACAAATATGTGTGTCAGTACACATATAAGCTTCTGTGTGTGTGTGCGTGTGCGTATTTGAGAACCGGCAACGAACTCAGCGGGCGGAGCACATCGCTCCCTCGATCGATAGTTTACATCTGCCTGCACTCCAGTGATGCCGAGTACCGTCGCCGCTGCCGTTCGCGTTCGTCCGGTGTACATCGGAACATACTAGTACGCGAGCGAGCATGTGCACCAGGAACATCATCATAACAGAGGCATGACCTCGTCATTATAAACACTGGTGATAAAACGCATTTTAGTACAGCACAGGCGTACGGATCAGACTATTGCGACACTTGACCTCTGTCAGCATTTGCCTGTCACCAGTGGCTCGGCCCTGAACAGTTCGAATGGAAAGTTTACTTTGATCTCAGCCACAGCTAGCAATTTACTAATATGTTACCACTACAGAGAAATACCAACGGCAGACAGAGATTTCAAAGCTCTAAAGCCGAATGAAAAATATACTATAAACTTGCTGAAAGTTCAAAATACAATTTGATTAAATAATTCACGATCTTTAACTTCGTGAAGTTCATCGTCGTGGCTTTTCGAAGAAGTATCCAAAAAAGTACACAATTTCGAAAATAGGCTCTAGAAATGTTTTTACGATCTCAATAGAGGCAAAGGTCTTATAAACAGTGTGACTCTCACTTGCACAAGCTATAGAAGACGCGTAGGAAAAGTAAAATCTCAGTCATGGAAAAACGCAGTCTCTTACACTTTAAACGACACGCCGCGACACAGGCTAACTGGTGATAATCGACCTAATCCACACAAATACCCAAAAAATGGGCTTGAGAATGATTACTGTGGCAAGCCGATTTGACTATATATTCTTGTAGATAATGGTATTCTGAGAAATAAAATACAACGGTAAATATGCTGAATAAGGAATAATCTAAGTAAATGAGGATTTTTTTAAACACAATTTTAAACATTTATTATCTATAATAATAAGCGACTTAGTATATTCATCGTTATATATATATTTTTAGAATATCATTATCTACAAGAATTGGCTTGACACAGTAATCATACTCTCCCCAAAAATGGAACAGACTAAAAGCCGATTTGTTGTGTGTGTAAATGTAAAAAAATGTAAAATACAGTGAATGTCAAGCTAAAATGAGTCCTAAAATCTCGATTGGGGTTGTAGATGTTGTTCAGAAAGAATATTAACGTTTTCTGGCTACCAAGACTTTAAAACATACTTTTCCGGAAATTTGCGTACCAATTCAAAACGATCGCCCACATACTCGATATTTTTGTGGAGATAACCTGCAAACTAACTTCCAAAATAGGCAATTTCTAGGTTATTGAAGATCTCAACGCTAATTCATAACAGATCGGGAAATTGAATCAGTCAAAATGCAGGTGGTTAAACCTTCTCAATCAAAGATATGTTTTTTTTATTCATGAACTGTTTTCAAAATTAGCAAATATGTCAGGCCATTTCCAATTTCATCATTTTCATAGAAACTAAAAAAAATGAGTGGAAACAAGAAGCAAAAATACAGCGTAATTAAAAAGGAATGAGCTAACAAGTCTTTACAATATCTTCTGATGACGGTTTTTCAGGTGAAAAACATGGTAATACAAAGATGGTTCTATCCCCATCTGAAATTAGAAGTGATGTCCTAAAAATCCGTTGAAATGGCCAATTGAAAAACGAAAAAACATACCTAATATTAATAAACACAAAATATTATGTTTTCCCATCGTGGAATAATGTGATTTGCAATTTCTAAGAGAATGGGTTAAGCCCCTCGATTTCAACTGACTACTTATTACACGTAAATCAGCATGCTTAGCTTACTTCGAGGTCAGTTGAATCTGTTTTGTATAATTATTTTATATTTTTAGGCTGTTCAGATAATACTAATGTATGCATGCAGAACGCTGTGACTATGATCTCCCAAAGGATAGATATGACAGAAATTACTCGTAATACCAGATAAATAAGGATGAGGGACACTCCATACCAACAATCTCGTACCATATCTAATTTAAACTGTTTCTAAAGTCAAATATCGGTGTTTTATTTTGTACGTAAATGCGAGAAATTCGATTGCGACCAATTAATTCCCGAAAATCCAATAGGCCTAGCGTGTTGATTTTGACATTAAATAATGCTATTATTTTATTATAATTTTTATAACAAATTCCAATAATTCAAATTTAATTACCAAAATTCTGTATCTCCATTGCAGTCCATCGAATTCTTCCTTGCCAAAGAAGTAACACACTTTGTGACCGACAAAAGTCTAAATCGAGAGCGCAGTTTACCGCTGTCACCGTTGTCGCTCACTCCAAAGACACCGTTGACACCACGCACACCGTACTCCATCCAGAGTGATGCGACCGATATAGCGTCGCCCAATAATGTTGGCACACCGACCAATTCACGAGTAAGTCAATTCACCAAGTCTTCTGTAGTTCCTCCACCAAAAACGATTTCCATTCTTATGTTTTGTTTGTTTGTAGGCAATTGGCTCTGTGCACCGTAGCCGTGCAGATGCAATGCTTCAGCGTGCTCGCGGACAAACCTTTGAAAACACTGTGCGCGCCACAAGCCATTCATCCCAGAGTCCTGTACAACTTGCCAAATCTTGGGGCACACCCATCTGGACAACCGAACACACTATAAGATTTCTCGAGCGTGTCGCAAGCACCCTCAAGCCAGACTACGTGTCGTCTGCGCGCACCAAATCCGCTGCCACAACAAGTGGCGTAAAACACCTACGCGGTGATTATCTAAAAATCGAATCCATACAACGGCAATACCGGCCGTACTACCAGGAAATCAAAGCCTGGCCCAAAGTGCATCTAAACTGTCGCGCGGGTTTCTGTCCGTTTGAGCAGCCACCAGATAACGGAGGCGCGGGTGGCGGTGGAACCCCAGCAGCACCACAACTACCGATTATCGAGAAACGTGCCAAAAGTCGCAGTCGATCAACGCCAACAACCACTACTGGTGAGATGACGCGCAAGAGTCGCACAAAGCTTCAGCAGAAACAGCAGCAACAACAACAACCGCAGCAGCAGCAGCGCACCAAGTCAACGTCAGTGGTAGTCGAGAAACAGTGTGGCTACTGTGAGATCTGCCGTACCGAGTACGATGTGCTATCTGTGCATTTGCAGTCCAAAGATCATCTGAACTTTGTGAAAAACGGTGAGAACTTCTTTTCGTTAGATAAATTGATCAATAGCAGTGCAAACGTAGATGCATTTCTGAAGGTAAACCAGCCCGTGCCACCAGTGATCAGTGAGATCGACAGTGGTCTGTTTGGCAAGCGTTCAGCCCGAAGGTCTGAAAAGAAGAGCAGCAGCAGTAGCATCGCTAACATCGAGTGTGATATCAAAAAAGACTCGAATTGCATTGAACAAGAGGCAGATGAGATTATCTCAATTTATGACAGTAGCTCGGTCATGACGCGCCGATCGTGTAACAGCAAATACAGTGCTGGCAGTAAGTTGAGTGCTCGTAACGATTCAAAGAAGCACATAAATAAAGTACAGAACGAACAAGATGCTGCTGTGGAAGCGGCTCGTGACGCAATCTCTGAGATCTTGACGATAAACAGTTCAACGTTCGACGAGGAGTCTATTGGATCGGTGCGCTCACGTCGTGAGTCTGTGAAGCGCATCAATTATGCAGAGCCACGTGAAGATGAAGAGAACACCGCCGAGGTAACGGATAAAATCAATAAGATACGACTGCGTGGCATCCGTTGGCGAGCACCGTCTTCTGATGACGGTGGCTCTGCACTGACTACACAGCCGATTGTCTACAAAGTGGTCGAGGACAGTGTGGCGGCGACAACAATCAGCACAACCGTTGATCCGCTCACGCGAACCAGTACTAGTCGTAGCAAAGAACCATTTTCCGATCAGCAGAACAAAGATTCACAGCAACCACCACCGGGCAGCATAAAGGTGCGCATTTGTAGAGTGCGCGAATCGGAATTGTCTTTGCTCACCAATGAGGCAGATAACTTTATGTTTCCGCGCAACAGTAGTGAGCCACCGACAGACGAAGATCGACAGAGCACATCGGAGCCGGCTGACATCTCGGCAGAGTTTCCATCCAGCGAGCCAGACGATCGGCAGCATCGTGCTCGAAACGTTTCCGAGTCATCGCATCGTGACCTGGACCCAAACAACAAACGCAAGCGACGCAAACAGCTCGAGTCGTTTCTGAACGACAACTCTGAATACTATAAATTCGATAAGCCCGACTCGCGTCTGAGGTTTCCGGAAGCCCCCATCCAGCCGTCCCTGAATCGCAGCGATGCTACCACACATAGACGGGCTGCGAAGAACGTCGTCGTCAAGAAGCCAATGGCGCGGATTGACTGCGACGATGTCGACGAGCCACCGCCACGCAGCAGCATCGACGATTGCGCCGAAACAACGGGCACGGAGGATAGGGTGGGGGCGAACACATACCAGAACGGCAAGATACTGGAGAGTGATCTGTTTGTGCAGCACACGTTCGCCTTCGAACGGGTGCCGCGCAGTGAGCCCTGGTTCGATGCGTTCCAGCGTCAGGACGAGTGCCGCGAGAAGATTTTCGAGTACTGGGGCAGCACAGGTTTGTTGTAGACACATTTTGTTTCCCCGACCCACCACCACCCACACCCCCCCCCCATTTCCCTCGCATTATGCACTCTTTCTTGCTCTATCTCTATCTCGCACTCTCAATAGAATATCCCATTATACATTATGTACACATACGACTAAATTGCACTATCCAAAAAAAAAAACGCTTAAGAAAATACAAACTATCCAAGTTTCTGTTTATTTCTTCTGTCGTCCGCTGGAAGTGCATCTGTAGTTCCCCTTTTTATTGGTAATGAATAAAGCAAACAAACAAACAAAACAAAGCGTAGTAGAATTTTGTTGGTGGTCATTGTGTATCATTTTTGAAATTGTTTATTATGATGGTTGCAAATATTTCTAGTGAAATAGAGAAAATGCTGATTGAACGGTTTGTTGTAGGTTGTAGTTATTTTTATTGTTTAATTGTCCATGTGTGTGTATGTGTTTAAGCTCTGTAGAGACATAGTTGATAGTTGGGATTTTGTTTAGTTAATTTTTTTGTGTGTTTGAATTAAATAATACAAATTTAGAAAGAATGTAATATTTTTCAGGTGTACAATCTGTATAGTATACTTTTTTAGTAGTCTTTTTAACCATACATTCAAAATAGAGTCGTAATAATTAATCTATGTCTTTGCAGCCTATCGAAAACTTCCGTACGAGATGGGTCCACTGCCACCGCACTCTGACGACTGTTGTCCGCTCGGCAAACTAATCGCCATCAAATCCAAACCAAAAGTACCACATAAGCGCGGCAAGAAACCAAAAAAGTCCACAGCAGCAGCAACAGCAGAGATAATTTGCAAAACAGAGCCGCCCGACACCGAGGGCGAAGAACAAGTTCCTGTTGAGGAGCCCCAGCAGCAGCAGATTCCACCATTGAATCCACGACGTTCGTGCAGTCGGAACAGTGTACACCTGAAATCTTCGTATCGTGCGCAACATCAGCAATCGCCATCACCAACACCATCCCAAATAATACCGTTTCACACGGACAAGAAGAGGGCACAGAAGCAAATCAAAACAGAGATGTGTGCTAGTTTCGAAGCCTCCACCGCAACGGTTACGACGACCAACAATACCACAACCACTGCCATAACGACCACCAACGCTGCTGCGACCGACACTTGTGATAAAAAGGACCCAGAAGAAGCCAGTAGCACTTATACCGGCATTGTAAAGTCTGCCATTCCCTTGTCACGAAAACGATCGTTGCTCGACTCTAAGGGTCGCCCACGTAAGTCACCCCGGGAGCACGCCTCCACGTTAGCCATTCTAAGCTGTATGGTGCAACAGCAGCGACGCATTGCCAAGGAACTAAACGGAGGCATTTCACCAGAGAAACGTGCTAGGGAACCAGATGACAGTGGTGTCAGTGATTCCGAGTGCAGCGAAAGAAGCTGTATTACCAAATATTACGATGCCGAGTCGGTAGGTTCACCGTGCTCGGAGCGTCGTCCGTCGCCCGAATGCCGGGAAGACGAGCAACGTGAACGCATCGAACACAATGATACCACAGCAGAAGCCTCAGCCGGTGCCAGTGTACCAAACGAAGAATCACAATCTCCAAATCATAGAAAACCTACAGTGAATAATTTCGTGCGATGTCCAAAGATGCCTGTGAGCAACTATGTGCATCCAAATCTCTTGTACTCTCAAATCGATGCACTGCTCAACACCGAGTTGAATACGATGGGCATGGATTTGAACAGTTTCCCGTTGATTAGTAATTCCTGCGACGATATCATTCTGGTGAGTTCACCCAAAGATATTGTTGAGATTGTGGACACAATTCAACCGGGTCCGCTGCATTATCGGAGTATTGTGAATCTAAAGAAACGCACCGGACTCAGTTCGCTAGGCAATAGTAAGAAGCGACGCAACAATAAAACTGGCTGGCCAACGCTGCCAAAGCGACGCATTATGCAGAAGCGTGACAAAGAACCGAGCACTGCCGGCGAAGCAGAGGATTCGTGCAGCATATCAAACACGGACGACGCTGACGAGGAACTAGACGATGGTCTGTCCACTGTAGAAGAGCGACAGCCGTCCACTCCAGTCGATGTTAGTCTACGCTTGATAGCCAACGATACGGATGAGTTTTGTATACGGGCACGCCAGAAGCTGAACAGCTTAGGTGAGGAGTGCAGCAAGGACGATGAGTACAGCAACGATAACAGTGTGATTTTCGCCAGTGAAAAGGCCGAGCATTCGGACATATTTACGGTGTCGTCGGATAGTGTGGATACCGTGGAAATGGCAGACACAACGATGCAGCCCGTTGAATCGATACCGGATGTCACCTCTACCGATCTAATGATCACTGATGAATCCTCAGCAGACATAACACTCGCGGAAATGCTTAAGAAACAAATTGGTGTTGGCAATCATCACCACACACGTCGCCTGGGACGGACGCAGAAGAAGAAATTCAAAAAAGGTTCTGTGTCCAAACTGAAACTCCTCCAGCCGATAATACGAGTGCGAAAGATTAACGATTCGGACGTTGTGAACTCTTTCCATTTGCAGCGTACAACTGTGCGTCAGCTTAGCATGGTGGACGCAAAGTCGTCCACAGAAGCGTCTGTTGATGGATCAGACGGTGTTGCTAGCAAGGGGGTGGTGGCCACGATGAATCGTACCAGTTGCTCACCGAAGACTAAGTATTCGCCACGTAAACTGCGAAAGCCCAGAGGTCGGTGGTATCGTGAGCGATAGCCACTAGTCGACGGTGACATGATCGAGGCCACCGCACCGGACTGCCCAACGTAGAATTAAAAAGAAATAATTTTAAAACTTAACTTATTTGTGCCACAACTACTACAACACCCCCGCCCTCATACTCCCTTTGGAATTGTGGAACTTACTTTTAGACAAACCTCCTGAGAAGACAACAAAAACCCTAACTTAAAATACTATAGTAATTTAATAAAAACAAATCGAATCATTTTTTGTGCCGCCGACGAGACTCGAAGAAATCAAGACTTTGACAGAACGCTCCAAATCAGCACTACATAAAAAAACTCGTATCATTATAATATATATAAATAGTCTAATTCGATGGCGTGCTGCTTTTTTAATTTAAATTGTGTTGTTTTAAGTAAACATTATTATTTCGTGTAAAAAAAAGCAGAAAAACAATTTTTAATCACGTGTGTGTGTGTGTGTTTTGTGCAAGTGTAACGACGAGACGACGACGACGAATTCCTGTATATTATAGTATCTATAAATATATGATGTGCGTGTATACCTATTTATCTTGTTCTATTTTGTAGTATCAGTTAAACGCAAAACACTGATAACATTGATTAGCGTGCGTGTTCGTTTCGTTTGTATTTCGCGATATTTCTATAATCATTCAAATAGGCTCTGCAGATTTTCCCCAAGCGCGTACAACACTCTGTAATCCGAAAGAAATGAACAGTTTTCTTCAGATAAATACAATTATATATAATTAATAAAATTCCTATGAAATGTGAAACACAAAAACATTAAACAGAGCAGAGAAAATATAATGGTGTAATTTTTTTCCAAATAAATACAATATGTAAATCAACCACAGAAACACACACACACACACACTTGTACAGACAGAAAGAGACGGTTTTCTATTTCAGGATAGTGTATTTAAAACAACAACAACAACCGAATAAAAAGACTATATATATACAAAAACAAAAATCGTGTGTACAAGATAGTCTAAATAGATTTTAGGATACCAAATACCAATTATTATCAACATGTATCGTTTGTATAGAAAAATCGTCAAATCCAGTGTAATAAAAAAAATACAACAACAAATTGAAAAGTTAATAAAAATTATTGTTTTTCTGCGATAAAGGCTCAGGCAAGAAAGGATTAGGATAAGAATTAAGAACGTAAGGGTTTTTAAATTGTTTTTGTCCAGAGGTACCGCATCTTGAGTGATTATATAGCATTTTTTCTAGACGAGTTTATCCGATAGACTGGATAAAATATTGACCAAATTTTATCCATTTTAGTAATTGCGTTTAGGTCGAATTGTTTTCCTGCGAAATGGAATTAAAAAAGTTTTTTAGTGTGAAATACTTAAATGACTAACTTTTTAATAATAACTAGCAATAATGTTACCAAAAAACATTTTTGTAACCCAAAAAAAATACAAAAATATAACCAAAAAATAATGTTCTTATTAAATACATTTTTTTTGTACAATCATTTAATTTTTATATTTTTTAAAAGGCACGATTTCTATAAATTCTTTAATAATTTAATTAATTAATTAGTTTAGAGTTTTTACAATAATTTCCAAAATTTTTGGTAAAATTGCAAAAAACGTCCAAAAATTTAAAAGATCCTAATCTTTATGAAATCGTAAAAAATACAATTAAAAAAGTTTTTACAAACATAACTATGCCCGTAAAGAATTTTTTGATAATTTTGCACGTAATTTGCACAAAATCTGCCTGTCAAGCTTACGTGCAAAATGCACCTCATTCTTAGGCGTTACAAAGCCTAAGCCACTATGAAACACAAGTAATAAAAGACGACCTTATAATTCGCTACAGATCTAACAGAGACTCACAATGATCTTCACGAAATAAACACAAAACATGAATGTATTTTTTATGCAAATTACGTGCAATGTTTGCAGTTAAGCGTGAGGTGCAGTTTGAGTGCAAAATTTTCACGCAAACACGGTGCAGTTTTCGTGCAAGGTCTGCACGCAGGGTTGAGGGGCAGCTTGCGTGCAGTTTACGTGTAAATTTTGCAGTTAAGCGTGCGGTGCAGTTTGAGTGCAAACTTTGCACGTAATCTGTACGCAAACACGGTGCAGTTCTCGTGCAAGGTCTGCACGCAGGGTTGAGGGCAGCTTGCGTGCAGTTTACGTGCAAAGTTTGCACGCAACACGGTGCAGTTATCGTGCAAGGTCTGCAAGCAGGGTTGAGGTGCAGTTGCAGTGCAAACTTTGCATGAAATCTGCTCGCAAACGCGGTGCAGTTCTCGTACAAGGTTTGCACGGTGTCGCCAATTCTCTTGTGTGCACAGATGTTATACGTTGTAAGTATAAGGGTCGTAAAACGATCATCGATAAATTAATGTTATCCGAACCATATAAAGGTGTACTTTTTGTAAAATGTGCTTTGCTCCAGGATAATAGCTTATAAGTCGCTCGCACTCACCAATCCACATCAAAATACACCCTATTAAAAAAAACGTTGAATTAAAGATTCCGTCCTTAGGATATTTAGTTTTAAGTATTTTTATACGCCTAACCTTGCCTTCGTTTTTTAGAATCCATTTTTAACCGAACATTTTTTCATAAAATAAAACACATTGCGCGCTTATATTGTTAAATATTTAATGTTTATATAATTCTCAAAAATAATTAACGTATCATCCGCCGTAAAATTATTTCATTTAAATAAATTATGAATAGAAAAAAAATAGAATCCACCCACTCTCACATTTTCATAGATTTGCATAGATACACCAAATTTGTAAAATATATACATAAAATATATATCACAACCAAAAAAAAATGTGATGGAAATTGAAAGTGTGTGTTTAGAATGGAGTTTTTAAGTGTTCATATTGACTATATATAATATGCTGTGTTGGGGTGCATTAAATTTATTGTCAACATAAATAAGAGGCACGTTTCCATATGTGTGTACATTTCTTATCTCTATAAAGTATAGTATATGTATATATGATTTTCTATTTCTTACAACAACAACAAAACATAATCATCGACACGACACAAACGTGAAATATAAAATAAGTACGAAACGATTTTTTTTAAAACGGTACATGAAATTTGAAATAATTTCGATTGGATTTTTTTTGTTGTATTTTGTTGTATTTTGTTGCATTTTCCTAGCTAATGTTTATGTGTACGTTTTTAGTTTAACGGGGCAGGGCGTTGTGAGGACAGGTCGGTTGTTGGATTGGTTTTCTTGTCAGGTATATTTTCAGACGCTTATATATTATTGTTTTTTCTTAAATAATATATGCGAATATTTTGCGGTGGCTGACAAACAAATGCTCTGGTCTTTTCGATGTCGGGCCTTTTGAAGGAGGATGCTGCAGCACGCCAAGATGATTTTGAAAGATTTTTAGGTAGTTGTAGTTAGGTCACCGTTTGAAGTGATTTCTAGCGGGATACTACTGCAAGTGCTTGGACCGTTCACGACGCCAGGGATCTGAAATTTGTTTTTTTTTTAAATTATAATTTTGACTTTTTATATGAAAGATGTGTGGAAGCTTACGTCAGGCTTAGAACGGTGGGTGTCAACGGCTTCGATGGGCAATTTTATGTGTTCCACTTTGCAGCCGTACGCAACCGGTGTCAGCTTGATGACGGTGTGCAGGGGCACTTCAAGGTAGGGAAGATCCTCTGGAAATAAATAAAAATATTATTAATATTGTATGAATTTTTGTTTAAACTAAAACTAATTGTAAATAAACTGAACCTCCACATCCTATTTTATAATAATATTGTTATGTGACATGATTATTTCAAGAGGTCCCTTTATCACTTTAATAAATTTTATATAGTACTGACACAAATATTAAAAAAAAAACTATATATTCTAGATTAAGGTATAGAACCATCAAATCCGATAGGGTTTCAATAAATAATGATTTTTTTTATAATTGAAGACTATATCCTGTAATTAAAAATTATATTGATTTAAATAAGATTGAATTTTTTTTTCAAGTCTTAAAAATATTATTATTACCAATTTAAACTCTAATTATCACTAACATATAGACAATTTAGGCCATTATGGCCATATATTTATAACAAATTGAAATTGGCTAAAACAGGGACAATTCATTGTCCTGAAGATTCGGGACACCAGACAAATCGTTATTAAAATCCGGAACAATGCTGGATTTACGGGACTGATTAGAGGTGTAGTCGGAAGTATTCAAAAAATTCTGACGTATTGATCTCGTGTTTATGCACTTCACGAGTTTAATCTCAAAGCTGTATATATGTGTATATATGAAATAAGTAGCACATATAGTGTAACTTGATATAACCGGGCGCCGCGCGACTTTTAAGGGCCGTACTCAGGAGTTTTTTCGTTTAGGATTTTGTAATTCTGATGACATACACTTTTTTGTAATTTGAAAAAGTAAGACCATTTTTTATGAAAATCGATGTCAGGGACATAAATTCATGAAATACAGAACCTCCAATAGTGGCCTTTCGCAAGGTTTAACTAAGTTTAATAACCACAAAATAAAAAAAATACAATCATGATCGCACTCCTACCAATTTTAGTCTTTTTTCTTATGAAAATTATGATTCACAATCAAAATCAATGCAAATACGAAATTAAAAAAGGAAGGAGTCAAAACAAAGCTTCTCTTTTTTGTAGAAAATAAGAAAAATAGATTCGTTTACATGAATCGAAATTTAGATCCGCAGCAATATCATTGCAACAGAAAAAATCCTGAAAAAAACATAAGAAATAATTTTTAACTTTTATAGAAAATTGAATAGAATAATATAATAATATTAAATAATAACTATAAAAATAATTTAATAAAATAAAAATCTAATAATATTGTTCTAATAGCAAATAAAGATAATGGACTTTTAAAAAAATCTTAAATTTATACTAAAATAATGAAACCAAATTTAAATACATGTCAATTAATTTTCCGTTAAAAGCCTAAACTTGAAAAAACCGATTTCAAAAATAATTTGTCATTTTGCATAATTCCATAATCCTCACTGAATGCCAACTCATACATGATTATAAAAATTGTATAAATTCAACTGCATTTAATGTCGCATCGTCTATTCATAATCACAAATAACATTGAGTTTTTGTAATAATTATTTGTATCAGACTTTATCATGAAAAAGAATCTCTGCATCCCACACACACACACTAGTAAATCTAAAATTGCATTGTTAAAACAGTTATTATATGAGTAGTTTATTATAGTTTATTGTGTGTTTAACTCCACCGACTCGACCATACACACCCAAACAGGATGGTTCAAATTATCGTAATGCCAGTATGGCTCTGCTGGCTGAAACTAATTTTGTTTTGCATTAGCGTTCGATCGGATTACAGTCAAGTATTATAGTATTATTTTTTTGCTGTTGAAATATTATATAATACACATTTTTATTATATATACTAATTGGAAATTGGTATTTTTTTATTGATATTTTTTAGAATGATTTTACCGTAACGAAATTATTCACGACCACAATCAGTCCGAGTTTTGCCACCTATCGAGACATCAAGTACGAGAAGATCAACAAAACGGCCACATGGATATCGGCCAAGGTTCTGTTGCATCAGCCACTCGATCAAGGCATTCAGGTATACAAAACAGAAGCAATGAGTCAGAGGATACGCAGGATATATACATATACTCATAATAACAGGTCACCGCCATGAGTTCAGTGGACAACGGCACGGTTCTGATCTCGCAACGATACTCACAGGACATCTGCGAATTCATTCAGGACTACACCACAATGTACTTGGCGCTGGCAGAGAACTCCGGCCTGGGCAGTGAGTGTCCGATTCGAGAGCGTGAATACAGAATCGACCGTTTTGTCGTGGACAGTCTGCAGATGCGATTCCCGAACTCGATGACAGGCAATGGACATTTTGTGCTTCGACTAGCTTCGAATAACTCGGTAATGGGCGAGATTCATATGTTATATACGATAGTGTGACTGTTTTGAAATGTTAAAAATATATAAATCGGAAGGATCGTGTTTATTCTTGCGGTGTTAACTGAAAAAGGAAATTTTACTGGATATTTCTATCTCTGCAAATAAAGAAGTCATGGATATAGAAGAAAAAGGAATGTGTAAAGGTAAAAATGCAAAGTAAAAAGTAATCAGGCTGGATTTACTCTTAATGCCAATGTAAGAATTTAAAAAGACCAAAAGTGGCGAAATGTTTATAGTGTCATTAGGTCAATAGAAGATTTTTCTATTTAAATTTGACAATGATAATGATATCGGTTGGTCAATTATGATTTAATTATATTTTAAAAGCAGACATTTTCAATGAATCTTGTTTTGATCAATTTAATTATATTTTAAGCTTTTTTAAAGACAATTATTTTCAGAATTTTGATTTTCCAGAAAATAATTATTTCCAGGATCTCGTACCCAATCCAATTTTAATTGCGTAATAATCATAAAATGTCTGCTCTAGCTCTGGCTTTGAAATTTAATATATTTTTTTAAATATTGTAGGATTACAGGGGAGAGGGAAGAAGGGGGTTTTAGGAAATTGCTCATAATGTGCTCTAGTGAGTAAATTATAGTATTTGTTTTCAATGCCCATTAGAAAAACGGTGCTTTTGGATGTTTCTGTTTTTTCGGTTATCACCGAAAGTTTTTTTCAAAAGCTATAAGGGGCCGTCCATATATTACGAAATTTTGACGTAAAACAACCGTAACCATATTGTAGACCCCCAAAAATTACGTAAAAAAACCCTTTAACCCTCCCTGTATTTTTTAATCTGAAAATGCCAAAAAAGATTGGTATTCAAAAATAGTATATTTCAAAAAATTGAAAATAATTAAAAGTATAAAAGTCGTAAAAAAAACTTGCGATTTAATATTTATAATAATTGATTTATTATGTAACGTAACATCAGCTCAACTCCCCCCCCCCTCCGTAACACCTTGTAGCAAAATTTGAAAACCCCTCTCCCTAGAGCATTACGTAATATATATGGACGAGGCCCCTAAATTTGGTGGGGTGTTGGTGCACGCAGAAATCCAGAAAATACAGTAGCGAGTTTTACTTTAGGAGGATTTAAAAAAAAACCATTGTTAGAACAACTAAAACCAGCAGTAACCGGACAATTATGCACTTCCGGTTAAAAAAGGTGAAGTACCCTACTTTGCTCGGTAACCTAAGGTAATAATATCAACTATATTTTTGATAATATAAGGATGCATTTGTGACAGACTTATGAAGTATTTTAAATACTATTAATTCGAATAATTAATTTAGTATTTTCAAGATACTATATTTTCAAAAAAATATATTATTATATATTATATTATATTATTATATATTATATATTGTATTTTT
>JAAAKO020003229.1:3712-21290 GCA_010015015.2 Bolitophila cinerea | reverse complement strand
ACTTTATACCTGGATATATTACTAAATACATAAATAGAGTAACTTTTACTACGTATTATATACATATATATATATATATATATAATAAAATGGTATGTGAGTGAACGCCTGACGTGAGCGCTACTGAGAGCCATTTAATTAATTTCTACCCGTAAAACGAGAAAATTGAATTGCTGCGTGCTCAACTGCATAATAGTATTCAGATATATAACATAGACTATAATATACATATATATATATAGTATTATAATTTATTTATATATAGCACCGGTTTAAGCGTGATTGCGCCCTACGACACGCCGCGCTGCCGCCGCCTAGCCGACGGACGTCTGGCACAAATTCTCGGAACGCGTTTTTCCTTTTGAATTTGGGGCGGACTCCGTTGATGCGAAAGTGATATCGATGCGCATTCACCTGGCCGCATGACTTTTAATTGGCAGCACTGGGTGGCGGACGGGTGGCGAACGGGTGTCGATCGCTTCGGTGAGATGGGGACAAAACCATCGTGTCTGGAGTTCTGTATATATATATTTATTCAATTAAATCAATCTCATCGCGTGATAGACTTTATGATCAATACAGGCAGATCAAGTCGCAGCTGCTGGCGGCCAGGTTATATCCCATTCAATATACCACGTCAAAAGGTAAAATTACAATTCGGTTCGATACAACTGACCCGGTCTGCGTGGCCCCCGGAACGCTTCGCCGGCCGACGCGACGCTCGGAGTTTTAATGGAATTATGGAAATATAATACACTTGCCCTGGGTCGCCTGCGGTGCGGTCGAAATATGGGACATTACACCTGTGTGCAATGTGCGCATGTTGGCATAATCTGGGTACTTACATCGCGTGTGTATCGCACCCTCGTTCCCTTAGATTGCATTTTGGTGCTTATTACATGCATTCTGCATAGAACAATATATATAATGTATATAATGTATAGTATTGTTTATATATATATACTGTATAGTATGTAGTGTGTGCAAACACAATGTTTTGCAATGGCTTTTGTTTTCGAGCTCTGCCATCAAACCACTTCCCCTCCCTTCGCCCCCGCTATCCCAATTGTACGCTAATTGTGCCATGTGTACTATCGGTTCGCAGTTTTGTTTCAATTAATTAGGCGCACTTGTGTTTGGAAGTACGGAAGTCGGTGGGTGGACTACACCCACCCCCTATTGTGAACTAGTCGCTATACGTGTGTGTGTGAGTTCTCGCATGCCGTGCTATAATTAAAATCGACACTGATTACCTGAAGATTGCAGCATGCATATTGCGAATATAATATACAGAAATACACGTATATAGTGGCGGTATAATAATCAGCAGGTGTGGGTTTAATTGACCGGAGGTAGCACGCAAAAGGGTGCGATTTTATACGGAAACACATCGAAATATTATTTTGTCGAGGGTGAACTTTACAAATACTGCATATATTTCGGGATATTTATCACAGTTTTAGCCTCTGTTTCGGAGGTTTGGGAATTTTACTTGCGGAATTGATGTTAAGCATTTCGGTTTGAAGTGCATTGGAAAATGAGTTACATTTTAGTAAAAATAAGCTTAAAGCTCACGTTTGGACTGTTAAAAGGAAATTGAATTTTTTATTGTTAGTTTTGTTTGATATGGGCCAAGAGTTTAATATAAAAGCACAAAGAACCAAGGCTATCCTTTTTAAAGTATAGCACTTTAGTGCCATAGGACCCGAGTTAGAGACCTTCAAAGTATGGGTCTTTGGGGCTTTCTCCTAAAGTGGATCACTTGAAAACTACGTAGCAATTATAAGACCCCTAACTACATATGCCTCCATAATTTGGTGGCAGAGTGCTAGGAGGCCAACAGTCGTTAGACAACTCCAAAAGTTTCAACGGCTTGTTTGTATCTGCATCTGCATCTCAAGTGCTATGAAAACAACTCCAACCCGCTCTGAAAGTGCTTTTGAATCTACCGCCTCTTCACTTCTTTATTGATGCGGAAGCCAGGGCGGCGGCGCAAAGGCTATTTCTTAATGGATGTTGGAAATTATCACGTACATGTCACGCCTCTATCTGGAGCGAGACCATATCTTCAAAGTTGGAGTTTGGAATGCCTTCCGATTACGTCATACCTTTGAAAGGCTTTTTAAAGTAACGATTCCTACCAGGGAGGAATGGAGCACTGGTACACTCCCCCCAAGGGATAGGAGGGTGTTCTATACCGACGGCTCTCTCCAAACTGGTAAGTCAGAGGCAGGTATACACAATGCCAGCTCCCAAGCAAATGATATACGTCTATGTCCCTTGGGGCATACGCTTCGGTCTTTCAGACAGAAGTGTATGCAATTCTCATTTGCTGTCTGGAAATCCAGAAATCGGATGAAATTGACGGGATTGTCTACATTTGCTCCGACAGCCCAAAATATAACACGATTATGAAACGGGATTTTGATATACGGTACTATACGAAATTTTCCTCGGTAAAAATTAAACAAAAACATAATTAAATTAACAAACAAAATTCAAAACAAACCAAAAATACGAGAACTATAGATATACAATTTATTAAAAACCAGGATTTTTAGCCGAATCAGGCTTTGACATGTTTCCTTCCCTAATCACACTCTTTCCGAATCCATCCTCTTAAATTTAGCTAACTAAAGCAATAAAAAAATTACGAAATCTTTTTTATTTATTTTTAATACCTTTTTTAACCCACTATACTATACTTACCTCTTATATGATCCAGCTTAAAAAAACTTTTTTAAATTAAAAAATAGAAAATTATCAAATGTTCGCAAACTAAAGAGATTAAAAAAGAATATGATGAAAAAATATTTTTTAGTCAATTAGAAAACAATTCAAATACAATTTTTATTAAATTGAAAATAATTTCGTTAGCCTATTTCAATTTTTATCAATCTTGAGAAAGATTTATAATATGCATCAATCAAAAAGGTAATAGCTATACAAATATCATGAAACAAAAGAAAATAATCTAATTTTAAGAAATGTTTCCATTGTTCAGCAACTTGGACAAAATTTTCAAATTTTGATAGATCTATAATTTTAGAGAATTTTAGCAAATAATTAAATTTACTTCAATCTATAGGTTCTAGAGCAAATAATTTTAATCCATCTAAACAAAACTTATGTAAAATTAAAAAATAAACATTACAAAACTCGAGTAGAACCAATTATAATAAACTTGAGCAAATTATATATTAGAATGAAGATCTTCATCAACCATCCAAGAAAAATATGATTATATTTAAAATTCTATATGAATATCAATCTAGAGCAAAAAAAATAATGTTCAGTAATCTAGAGGTATTATTCAAATTTTCATCAATCTTGTGAAAAAAATATAATTATATAAATACAATCATATACAAATTTCGAAAAACTAAATAAAGATAAAAATATTCACTTGTAATCAAACTTATTCTATTTTTTGATATCTGATTTACAAATCATTTTTTAATCGATGATGACAAATTTAAAAATAAAATTCTATATCGATCAGAAGGGTGGAATTGTCATTAGGCTATTATTCAAAGTCGATTTTTTAACAGACGGCGACGTTTCGGTAGATATACAATCTGTCAGCTTTTGAAAAAAAATGCAGAGTAGATATTCAAATAAAAAAAAAACAATTCTGATTCTTACGGGTAAGGGTTACTACTACTTTACTACTGCGTCACGAACGCAAGGTTAAAGATAACGTCAGTCTAACATCATATTCTGCATGTTTAATACACTACACGCAGTAGACAGCTTATTCAACAGGCAGTAGAAAGAAGGATGAGCATCAGTCTACATGATGTACAAACAGTGTATTGTATACTAACTTAAAATGAGTGTCTAGAAACTTATTGAATTTATCTTTTTCATTGAGAATGTTTTTTGCATTCCACTGTTGAAAACGTATTATAATTTTCGAAAACACATATTTCAAACTTTCGGAATATAAACATGTTTAACAATAAAAAAAAAACAAATTAAATTCCATTTAAATATAAACATGTATTATTTACCGAAAATGTGTAGTAAAACACAGTTAAAAGTTACTAGTAGTCTTACATAAATATTATGTAAAACCTGAGCAAAGTAAAAAATCATCTTAAATTTTTTCAAATGTAAAATGTAGTACATAACATTTTTGAATGAATTCGTTTGATTATGTCAATAATTTAATAGTTTAATTATATATACTTTATAGATATATATATATAATATATGACATTGTCCGTACATATATTTATGGCCATACAATTCGCGTTCGTTTTGTAGCCGTGCTCACGGGCAAGACTGTGGTGTCTTCTTCAATTTCCTGAAAAATATTATATCATCATAAAGCTAATGTTATTACAGTGTATCATTCCTAGCATACCATTTTCTGAATAGACGAATCATTATCCTGTTTGTGGCTGTTTGGTGTCTCTGTATCTATATCTTCCGTATAGTTTATTCTTATTCGTTTGCAGTTTGTTGTCATCGAATCAACACTGGATTCGGATGTGTGTCGTTTGATGTTCCTGTATGTGGTTTGAGGCTGTTGAATTACTTGATTAGTACTTGGGCCTAAAATTTGCCGCCTCAGTGGTGGCGTTGCCCGTTGTGGCAAGGGCACAGCGTACATAATAAAGATTCGGAGTAGTTCTTCGCGTGGCATTGTTTCGATGTTTGCAAATTTGCCCAGACGCTGAAAATATTGTAATAAGTTAACATAGTTTTAACAACCGGCAACCATTCTTATTACCTTTACTAGATACTGTTTTAACGCGTCTGTTTCTAACAAATGTGGTTGAAGACTATCGGAGACATTCATTTTGGTATTTTCTGTGTTTTTTGTTCGGTTGATATCTCTGGGATATTTACATTTTATATAAATATTTGAGAACGCTTTATCTAGTTGAGTTTACGATAAACGATGTTGATTGTTGAATAAACCAAAACATAACAAAACATTAAAATGTTCTCTGTTGTATGTTTTGACATTTACATGATTATATTCCGTTTCCAAAATTCAGTTCCAAGAAAATAAATAAAATCTACTACATTTGTACTTACTTTTTTTCGAAATAAAGTCTATTACATTCGTACCTTTTATTTTCGAAAATATAAATTTTCAGAATTTTGAATTTCTAAAAGAATATTGTAATGAGAATTCATGTAATTTTCCAGCTGCTTATAAACATAATCATAATGATTCATCATAAATAATTATTCTCAAATACATCATAGTATATATACAATAGACAAAATATTAAATCTACAAAGTAGATTTTTAAATATATATACCTAAGTATGTTTGTGGATCTTGTTGTCGTTGTTGACATCTGTGAAGTGTCAACGTTGGCGAAGTACAAAGTTTTCACTTTTCAGTTTGCACAATTCCAATCGGCAATCGTGTTTTCTGTCTGTTTACCGGTCTAGTTAACTACTTTTAAGCTCTTCCTTGCGCCCTCACGTTTTGAATACTTATTAAATATGTTCAAAAAGTAAGTGTTTCCTACAATGTACACCTAAAATCTTAGCTAGTTGTAATTTCAGTATAAGTGTGGTTATGCTGCAAATTATAATGTATTGCAAATTTGTTACTTTACTAATTGTTTGTTGTGATTTGCCAAAACCTCGCTAGATTCGACGAAAAGGAAAGCATATCCGGAGTGCAGCAGCTCAAGTCGTCCGTCCAGAAAGGTATACGCACAAAACTCCTGGAACAGTTTCCGCACATAGAGAACTACGTTGACGTTATTCTGCCAAAGAAGGATGCATTTAAAATCGTGAAATGGTGAGGATATTTAGACGTAAAATCTACGGTTTTTTTAATATAGAATTGGATATTTGTGTAGCCACGATCACATTGAGATCCTAGTGAATGGAGCCGGTGAGCACTTGTTCTTTCGCCAGCGCGACGGCCTCTGGATGCCAACACTGCGACTACTGCACAAGTTCCCATTCTTCTTGCCCATGGAACAGGTGGACAAAGGTGCTATTCGCTTTGTGCTGAGCGGTGCGAATATCATGTGTCCCGGACTCACGTCACCCGGTGCATGCATGACGCCAGTGGACAAGGGTTCCATCGTTGCCATAATGGCCGAGGGCAAGACACATGCTCTAGCCATTGGCACAACGTGCTTATCCACAGATGATATGTAAGTATTTTAGTATGCCATACAATTTATCTGATTTAATTACCATTTCCGTGTTGCAGCTCGAAAATCAACAAGGGTGTCGGTGTCGAGAACTGCCATTATCTTAACGATGGTTTGTGGCAAATGAAGCCATGTAAATAAAAACGCATGAAATATGAACAATTTCCAATAATTGTGCATTTTAATAAAGAGCAAAGAATACTTCACTAAAAATACCTGTACTAATTACTTAAAAACACAGAATCATCGGGTACAGGGTATCATATATCAAATAAATTCTTCATTTTATCGGGTAAGTTGATTTTTTCGATACAAACTGAATTATTTGTAAACGTAAGAAACGTATTATTTAAGAAAGTTTCTATATTCGTTTTCCTAAGCGTGTTTAAAATGAGAAAACCCTAAATATATATTGTGATTAAAAACATTTTCCCCGAAAAGTTCTAAAGATCTCATCATTTCTTCTATCTAAAAAATTGACAGTTCACATATATTGAGAGATTACCTAAATTTTCACAGTAATCATGTCTTTAGTAATACTGCTTTGGACAATTCAAAGGTTCCAGTTATGAATTCTGTTTTTTTTATATATTAACAAGATTATTTTATTTTGTTCTGAAATAGCACAAGACTGAAAGATTTATTCTTTTCCAATGTTTGGGCAGAAATAACGGAATTTTTATAAAATTCTCTATAAGAGTTTCGCGTGTCTGTGGTCTTGTTTGCAGGCTTGCTAGCGCGGATTCTAATGCGGCCTAATTAAGTGACTTTCTGTCATCCAATCGAGCTGAACATTTTTTGTTTGCCTCTCCTTAGGGGTAGAGAATTTATATGAAAAACTTAGTTCTTTAGGGTTGATTAATTTAACCTTATCCGTGTACACCAAAAATCATGTATTATTTGATGAAATAATTAAAATGCGATTAAACACGGAAAGACACATGGAAATATAATACAATTTTCGACGAATCTTTCCATTTCATTGAATGATGTGCAAGACCGTTTACCAGTAATTTTTTATCAGATATTTATTCAACTTTTTTATCAATGTCTGATAACAAGATTGCTCGTATTTATATTTAAACTAAAAATCTTGAATTTTTTACCAAATTTAGAATAGTCTTTGGTCCAAAAAATATTTTAATATAAAATCATCATGAGCTGTCCTATTAGCCCTCCAGTTTTACTCTCTAAGAGATGACGTCGTCCTTAAGGTCACTTTGGACACGCTAAACATCACATATATTAAATCATCCTTTTTTAACTTCCCAATAAAAACATAATAATTCTATATATCATTTAAATATTATACAACATTTAAAATCAGACAATTGTATTTAATAATTTTATAACCAAAACATGTACAAAAAAACACGCATATACATATAATATTTATGATAATTAACATCTTATTTAAACTATAGTATTTAAAAAAAAACACAATACAAAATATATATTCTTATTCTTAAAAGATTCATATTTTATAATTATAAAGACTATAATATTTTATATAAACAAATTTGAACGATATAATACTTGCTGGATTACTTTTATTTGCTTGACACCGATTTAACTAATAAATCTCATAAGATGATATTAATACATAAATTTGATTCATATAATTTGTCTTTTCGTTTCTAAATAATTTACTATAATTAAATTAGTCAATACTGTTTGTGTGTGTATGAGATTCAATAAATAAATATAATTTAAGTCTCAATGAATGTTAATATATGACAATTATAATTTTACAACAATTGTATTAGTACATCATATAGTACATATTTTACAAACTTTTTGATCTTTTTTACCAATAAAACATTTAATTCATTTCCTACCTAAGTGTATGTTTGTATATAGTATACATACATATGCATATAGTTAATTTTAAAGTACATTTCAAATTCTAACATTTGCACAAACTTTTTTCTCTCTCAATTTTAACATTTAATTTATATATACGTATATATTTTTAAACTATACAAAGAATTTTACAAATAATGTACATAAATTTGCGCATAGTCTCAGTTTCATATCGACAATTTTTTTTTAGTAAAAATCTTTTTGTCAGGTGAATATCGGATTACAACTGTCAAATTTAGTGATATAAAAAGACGATACGAGGTCTGATATAAGATGCCTTTGATGTGTGTCGTAATATATATATATATATATTTTATTTATGTGTATATCATATATGTATTGATTTTAATAGATTTTATTTTAAAATTCATAATTATGTCGTTTTGTTATAAAAATTTGAATGCTATGTGTATATCTTGTCTATATTGTATATTGTACATTTATTATTATTTTTATACTTAACATCGATATATTTTTTAATAACTTTAAGATAAATTTTGTCGTGTATTTGAAGTGTTCTTTTTTGTTATGCTGTATTCCAAATGAAACAGATATTTTAGATACGTTGCTAATGCATCGTTTTTTTAAATTTTGAGTGCGATAATTAAGGACTCGATTTGCTTCATGGATTTTTGATATAATTAAACCTTATCGAAAATTTGTGACGCGATGCTAGTCGAGTATTATTTCCGATTCTATATATGGCGATCGATAGCCACTCGAAGTGAGTCAAACGTAACATACTTTAAATTATTGACTGTCTTTTTACATAACAAAAAGATATTTTTTTTTAGTTTTTGTATGATTTTGTTTATATTTACTACTCGCGTACTCCGTACTAAACTTATTAGGATATGTTGTATGTATATTTATGCGGTATTACAGAGCTTTTAACAGATAGTTTAGTTGAAAATGCGGACTTGCGGTTTGCTGAATATTATATAGTATATAACCATCATCAGGTACCATAGATTTTGATAAAAAAATGTGTGTTTGCGATTAAATTAATTAAAAGTAATATATCATATATTTTTATTATGCATATTTGATAAATGTTCGTTTTTAATTAAAATTACAAACCATCCGATGGACATTAAATAATGTATTTATATATATATGCGTGTAAATATCCGATTGCATATAAACACAAAAGTCACACATTTTTTTATTACTACCCTCATAATAACAATTGATTACATTTTTACGCAGCGTCATAAATAATCGATACAACATATTGTAATGCAGATTTTAAAATTCTCTATTGAGGAGTTTTTTGGGTATACAAAAAAAGGTTTTCATTTTCTGGTAAAAAAACAAAAAAAACGTCTGCCTTCCCCTTGTAATATAATTCCAATCTCTACCGCAGCATTCGCAGCGATAGCGCTGCTGCGACTGTAATTGTATATTTGTAGATCGAACAAATTATTATTTGGATTGTTCTTTATTTTATTTGAATAAATCCGAAACTATATTCTACTAAACAGACAAAACTAATATTATATTATTACTCTCGTGGGCACTTATATAGAGCGAATGGCGTAAAATCATAATCATACATTCGAATTTATCCTCGTTTATAAAATTTAAACAACACTTATACTATGTATCTATTGTTGTATACAGGCCCGTTGAGAGAGGGGGAGGGTCCGGTGTGTTAAAAACTTAACTACTTTAGAGTGTGGAATTTAAAAAAAAAATATAAATTGTTTATTAATAATATTTGACCTACAAAATGTGTAAATAAAATAAATTATTATAATCAATATTTTGAATTTTTGATAATATCCATTGGATGTTTCAAAAAATCGCACACTCATATATGATTACCTGCCGAGGTATTCTCTGAATCTATATCAGCTGGCCAATACCAAGCATGACTCACCCATAATTAATTATTATTGTAAATAAAAAAAACTTAAAGTACACTTAAGGCTAAACAACATTCATATATACAATATAAATATACATACACAATTATACAGATAATATTATATACTTTCTCCCAACTTTTTATATAAAAACTTTAAAATAAGATTTTTACTTTTTTGTGCACATAGTGTGAGTCTGTTTTATAAGATGTCATCCAGGACCAATATACAGGCCGAGGCATGTATAAATTGTCAGAAGTTTCGGATTGAAGTTTTAAACGGCAGTCTCGTGGTCGGTCTCATCGATTCGGCCAAGTCGCCAAGCGTTCGGATCACCTGCTGGTAAAGCGATACACATGATTATTTTTCTGTTAAATATATTTTTTTAATTTTTTGCTGTTTTTGTTTCTTTAACTTATTTTGATTTCTTAAATTCTAATTAATTGAAATAATTTCCGGATTGATCAGTATAATTTCAAGACTTATATTTTTTTATGAAACTAATATTGTTGGACACTTTGTTTAAATGAAATGCTCTATGGCGCATATATTGAGAGTTTAGGACCATCTAAGTGGTGAGAGAATAATTGAAAATAATGCGCTGCGCCCTTTTACATTATAACAAACACATCGAATCACGATTCCAAAAACCATAATATGGGCTTGGAGAAATAATCGTTGACGATGGCCGATTTGAAAATCCATATTTTTAACGAAACGACGAAAAATAACGTTATTTATATTTAAAATTAGTTAAAATAAATAGTTTTTTAAAAAATATGTATCTTAAAAATTAATTTGTTTCTATAAATATATTTTTTTTTACCAATCATTTTTTTATCATGAATTATTATTGGGTCTATTTTGTGCCACCGTGGTCAAGCCTTTCCCTTTATTTCTAAAAATAAATACATTTAAAACGTCGATAAATATTATATCAACAAATGGGCATCTGAAACGGTTCCGGACCCGTTTCACATTTTACTTGAAAAAAAGAATTCTTATGTTATGCCAAAAGAAAATCGCGCGGCAGCGCGTAAATAGAATTCAATTCACCAGAGACTGGAAAGAAAGTAGTGGATTGCTTGTCTTCTCAAGCAAAAAACAAGCAAAAGACTAGCAAAAAATGCCTAATGCTTGTGATTTAATATGTTTGGCGGAGATGTCTTGGCTCAAAACTCTGCTCGTCGCATTTTTGTATGTGCCCAGCACAAATAGATTTTTTTGGGGACATTTATTATTTATTTTGGGTATAAAATTTATTTAATTTTTTTAACAATAATTATTGTTTTGGCACATTTTATAGTTACACTTTTTTAATGTAGGTCCATATAAAAAGCAATCAACCTGAATAAGCTCAAACTAAACTAGCAATTAATTAAGCTGAAAAAGCTTTTATTCATTTTTTTTTATCAAGCTTTAAACCTCAAATAAGCGGTTCTGCCTGAATATTATTATTCAGCTATTATTCACCTACTGGCTCAATAATTTAAATTTCTCTCAGCCTTTACTTGTTTTTTAAAAAATTTAATAATTTAATTTTTTAAACATTTGCAAGGATCAGTGCCGGTATTTGGCCCGGGTATCCTCGGCACCTGAAGCTATGGATAACCATATACGAAGAAATTAATTTAATATACTATTATTATTTAATATATAAAAATAATTGGAATACACTTTTTCTTATTTTACTATTTTCTAGGGGAGGCATGTTTTCTTGCTCCTAGATCCGGTAGTGGTGTGGGCGTAGAAACGTATATCTTAAAATCAATCTAATCTAATCTATTGTCAATAATTACTATATACATATTAACGTTTGTTTTTTATATATAGTTTTGAGTTAAAATACATAATTACAATGTCCTATTTTCGATTAAATATATATAATATCACTAGAGTCTAGAATCTAGATCTAAATTATCGGCTAACTATAACTTAATATTCAAAATGTATTTACAGCTAAGACTTACCGCAATAATAATACTTGGATATCCTAGGCAGGGCTAGGCAAAATGAAACAAATTTAACGAAAATTTAAATCAAGCGGCAACAACAGGCAGAGGTGGTGGAGGGTCAAGAGGGTGGGCTTTTTTGTATTTTATAATATATACATTTTATATAAATAGCTGTAATATCGACTTAAACCAAACAAAAAAAAAACTTTTTGGTTTACTTCTGTTTTATAATGTTTTTTTAATAATGTTAGGTCGTATCAAGCAGCAATAAAAATCTAGTCTTTCAACTACTCGGAAAGAATGAATTTAATTGTACATTAAAAGTATACGTACATTGGAGAGCTTAAAGCTCGCTGAATTTTAATACTTACCAAGATTTATACGAAGCAAACTTTAACTGCATTTTGTTGTATATATTTATATAATTTTATATATATTTTATAAATTGATATATATTTATATATATTTATATATTTATATAATATATACATAAAAATAAATAGGTTTGTTGGAACATTCCTTAATTCAACATGCGCAAGAGAAACACATTTATTACACATGTAGTTTGACATAAAAAATATAGATTTTTCAATGTAGCATTATATTTATAAAGTTTTAAACAAAAATTGTACAAAAGCAATAATCACATTTATTATTTAGGTTATGTATTTTCTTATATTATCATTAAATATACGTTTATTTATCAGTGTTTTTACGTTAATTTTCCTCTTAAATATTAACAATAAAATTAACCAAACAACAAAAAAAAAACAAACCAAAAATATAATGTGTACGACAATTATTAGGTATAAAAATAAAGGTTGTTTTATCTTTGCGATTCTAGCAAGCGGAAGTTTTAAGGTTGGTAACCATTATGCGGGTTGCGGATGGCGTTACCAATTGAATGTGTTGTTGACCAGGATGTCGGCCGAGCAAAGGTGCATGCTCTTCTAAAATCAAAAAAAAGAAAACACAAAACAAAATGAAACATAGAGACTATATATAGTATAAAGGTCGAAAATATCACACATACACAGACACAGTTTCTCTTTCTACTAATTACCGCAATCTAAATTTTAATCTAAATTCGCTTTAGCTTATATTTTTTAGAGGTGAAAGAATGTAATTAAACTGTTCGCAACATGCTTGCATTTAACGTGCATTTGTGGGTGAACTAACTGTATATAATCCACCATATTGTGTGGTGGTGGTTAGGTGCTTTTAGATGGTTAGTCTCTGGCAAGCGTTTTAAGAAAAAAACCAACTACATACATTATATACTATATATTTACACAAAAAGCTCTTGCACGTACATACAGTTAATTAAAAGTATATACAATTTGTGTGCTGGCCGGCTTACCTTGTAGTTGTCGGTTTATAAGAGCCGTGATGCCATGACCCTCGCTGCCGTTTTTCTTCATCAGCAACATGGGCTGCTTATCTTCAGCCTCGTCGAAGCCCGATGGCAGGAACCCGTTGCTAGACGCCATTGTTTCGCTGACCTACATATTCGTCGAAAATGGATTATGGTTTATTGGCTATAGTTTTATTCAATTATATATCTAAATCTATATAATTATTGTATAGTTATAAATTGAAAAGTAGTTAAAATTTATGAACTTTAGAAATTGTGATTAGTTGATATTTCAAACATTGTAAAATGTCATTTATATGCAATTTAATTGTACGTTTTGTCATTTTGCCAACTTTTAATCTGCCATTTTTTATTTTCCCATAATTTACTAATAATAATTGTTGGCATTTTGCAAATACCAATATGTTTTCGTTAGGGCTAAAGTTTTCATTAATGCCATTTGTGCTATTTTTTTTTGTTTTTTGGATGTAGTGGAGCAAACATAAAAGGATGTTAAAAAACAAGTAAAAGACTAGCAAAAAATAGAATATTTTACTACTTTACACCAAAAAAGAGCGGGTCCTATTATCTATATGTATTTTGGGGCAAAGATTCTAAAAATGCCAACCATTTTCCTTAAGAATCGTTTTTGAAATATCCTCTATAAACACGTTTTTGGCATTTTTTAAGGTATTTGCTTATATTGTATTTAAAATTGTATTTAAAAAAAGTTTAGTGATAATCTAGTGATTAACTAGTTTCAAAAAATCTTATTTGATCAGCATAAACAGCCTTTAGAAATAAAATAAAATTGCTTTTCGAAAAATATACAATTTTTGAAAATCGGATAATAAGTAATGGAAATGTATGAAAATAACTGAAAAATGTGCCAAATACGTGTTAATTAATTCTTCGAAGGAAAACATTGTTGGATTTTTTGGAATCTATGACCTAAAATACATAAAAAAGACGATGAGATACCAGCTAAAGTGCAATGGGAAATTCCTAGTGGCCTACGTGCTGGACGAGACTCTGCGAGACCCACCTCCCCTCATCAGCTCTCGAGATGAAGTCTTAAGATGAAGTAAAATAGTGTTATTTATCACGGAATGGAACAGAATAGGAGCTTAGGAAATGGAAAAATGGGGTTTTACTGTATACTTTGCTGCCTTTGGAATAACTTTCAAAAATTCCCCAAAAATCATTTAATAGAAGCGATTTTTAGCTCAATATCTTTTGGGGAGGGGTACATAATGTCTAGATCTAGATATCGGGATCGTCACTAAATTGCGTATTTGACAAAATATTTTTTAAGATCAGTACATTTTTTTTTTATTTAGTTTTTTAATTTCTGTTTCTTAAAATTCAGTTATAAATTTTTTTTCTTTTACAAAAAAAAATCTACTTTAATAAAATAAAGCTTTAAAAAAACAATATTTTTTTACAAAATTCTGTTTCTGCTTTTTCAAATGAATTTTGTACAGAAGAAACAACATTTATTTATTTTGAAAAAGCCCAATTTTATAGAAGTAGACCTTTAAAATAATCAACCCTAAAAACTAAGTTTTTCAGGTATTTCAAAATAAAAAAGTGTTGTTTCTGTTAGGCGTATTTTTTGATCCAAAGAATTTTGTTATCCAGATTTAAAAAAAAGCATAATTTTTAAAAAATATTTCTAGGTTCAACCCACCCAGTCCTCACCACTTTTATTTATATTGATGATTTAAGACTCATTTGAGCCTTTCTACAATTTCATATTGATAAGTGAATGATTTAACAGGCAACAGTTTTAAGTGCAAACTATATCTATGAATATTTTTTCAGACTAAAATATAGAATTTACTCGGGGATGATGAAGTGGAGACAAGCGAGTGTTTAACATTATTTGCTATTTTTGAGATCGAGTCAATAGAAATAAGATAATCTAATGATTTTGAATATTTAATTAAATGGATCTTACCGTGTCACTCACCTGGGTAACTTGCATAAGTTTTTTGACAACGTCCCTGCCCAGAATGTGATCGAACACCGTCTGCAGAAAGGGTTCAGCCATTATCGACAATTTCAGTTTGTCTCGATGCCAGATAAGAACGCGTGACTCTTCCATTGCCATTATGGACACCTGGGTGGATGATAGTAAATGTAATGCTTCAATAAATTTTATTTTAAAAATGGTTAAAATAAAAATGATTGATTTTGTACTATACAAAATAAATATGTGAAATCTGTAATTTTTTCTGTGAAATTGAGAGATGATTGATAAATAATGATTAAAAATTGGATTATGGATATAATGATTGATGATTGATAATTTATTACTGAAGATTGGTATAGATGATGATTCAATATTGATATATACATGATTTATGATTAATTATTTATTATAATTGGTTAATAGAATTACTGTTAAATACAGATTAATAATTTCATATTGGTTATGTTGTGATTGATGATTAAAGATTGATTATATATATATGATTATTGATGTTTATAAAACTATAATTTTTATTATAATTTGAAAAAAAATATTGAATATTTGATGAATAATTATCGATAATCAATAATTGAAGATTGCTTATAGAGGATGATTGATAATTCATAACTGTTTTTTATAATTTGGTAAAATGTTTCGAACAAAAAAAGACACATTTGTTATTTTTTCTGTGAAATTAAGAGATGATTGATAAATATTGATTAAAAATTGATTATTGATATTGATTCAGATCTATGATTGATGATTAAAGATTAATATATATGATGATTGAAGTTTAATTTAATTCAGATCTATGATTGATGATTAAAGATTAATATATATGATGATTGAAGTTTAATTTATATGATAATTGAAGATTGGTATAAATGATGATTGATACTTATTTATTATAATTGTATGTTTAAATATTATAAATATAAATAATGATTAAAGATTGATTATTATATATGATTAATGATGATTTAAAAAACTAATATTTATTAAAATTGGTAATAAATAATGATTGAAAATTAATAATTGATGATTGATTATAAAGAATGATTGATAATTCTTGATTGGTTTTATATTATAATTGGTTGAAGTGTTTAGTTAAACAAAAAAACTAATATTTATTATAATTTGTTCAAAATAAATAAATGTTTGATGAATAATGATTGAAAATTGATAATTGAAGACTGATTATAGAGAATGATTGATAATTCGTGATTGTTTTTTTATTATAATTTGTTGGAGTGTTTCGTTAATTATTTTCAAATTCATTTTAATTTATAATTTGCAAAAACTATATAAATATTGGCAAAACTTTAAATTGTACAATAGTCTGTATAATTCTCTGCGTATTAGATTACAGCCTGTATAATTGTACGTGAAACTGTGAAATTACGAGAAAATCTGATAAAGCATGGCATCTGACACAATATATATATATTGGAAACGTAATTATAGATAGATTGTATAGATTAACGCTTTTTTGAAACATTAATCAAGCTTTGCTCTGCGAGTCGTCCTAAATTACCTACTATTATACCTGTATTTTGTATATATATATAGTTTAATATATAAATACCCAAATCCTATATAATGCATAGCACAAATTACAATCAATGGTAATTTATAAATTACCTGGAAAAAATCGTCTGTGGAAACGCCAAACCACTCTGGGGAGTCTAGGAACTGATGTGGAAATACTATGTGTAAAGCTCTTTGATTTTGTGATACGACTAATCTGAAATAAAAGGTATATATTTAAATTAGGTATTATTGCAATTGCAAATTTTAAATGCGCTTTGTATTTTCAATAGCTCTATTTAATTTAAACTGTTTGAGCGTCGGTTTCAATTAAAAGCGCAGTTTAAGAGTGTAATTCCAACGATGCAATATATCTAGCAGTAGGATTCTGTGATATTTAATAATAAGTATTATTTATACTTTTTTTTCGAGAATTGAATTTGAGTTTTTTGAAAGAACTAGAATAAAAACCGTTTTTTAATACAGAACATTATTTATGCAATAATATGGATACTTACTTGCCAGATAAAACCAGCGACAGGCTATCGACTTTGGTAACTTTCTCCTGGGCGTACACCTCCTGGTACTTGAGCGATCGCACCAGTTTCATGCAGCTCAGCACTTTTTTGAATTGGTGTCGGGACACGTGCAACGGCCGAAATAATGCACTGTACACCTGAAAAAACAAAAACAAAAGGGTAGATAAGCAAAACGAAAACAAATAAGACACAAATCAATTGAAAACAGGGAGTATATTAAATGTGGCGCCACCGCGCATGTTCGTTCAATTGAGCACAGGTAGAGCCGATTTATGGTGGTATAAATAATAGAGGTATTGTTCGTGCTTTATCTGCGATATATATATATATATATATATATATATATAGTGAAGTATGTGG